>JARYGA010057168.1:0-39376 GCA_030545235.1 Helianthus tuberosus | reverse complement strand
GAAAGCAGTAAAATAGGGGAATAATGTACTCGCCTGAGAATGCTTAGAGGTCTTGAACAGCAACCAAACAAAGCTAGAGGGAGCACGGAATCAGTCGGCAATCTAAAACTATATAAATAAACCGGACGTAAATCGGGAGATCGGATAGGATGAGGCTTGGTAAACCAAATGAGTGTTGGAACTCATATGATATGGTTTAACAAGGCCTACACACTACAATGAAACCAAACCTAAGTGCTTTCAACCCATCGCGACCCATTAAGGTAGATTATGCTACTTTAACGCGTCGTGCGCGTGAAACGCGTTCGGACCGTCTAACTAGTCCTATGACAAGTGTTATATGCCTAAACATGTTACATAATCAGTTATGTGACAAAAGTTTAGGTTACATATGCTTAATTACCAATTATACATGAAAAGGGTATTCTGGTAATTTACCTAAGGCATATAAACTACCTATCATGCAACTACTTAAACGAAGCGACCATAAGGTATAACCTCGGAAGGTTATTCCCTACCTACTATGGTCACCTAATGTATTAGATCGCTTACCCTACGACCCTAGACAACGTGGAAATCAGTAGGCATAGTCCCAAGGGACTATAACCAACGTGATTACACTCACGTTGCGAAGTTCAAACGAACTTCGCATTGACCATAAACTGGTCAATGCAGAAAGTCAAACAAAGACTTTCAGACTCTAAAGACTCGAAAAGCAATAAAAGAACGAAAGAATACTTACGAAGGGTCCCCGAATGCTAATCCCGATCCAAGAACTCAGGTATGAAACAATGGTTTCAACTTAGAGCTCTCAAATCAGAATTCTTGTAAGAAATGAGGTTGGGGTGATGGGGTATTTATAGTTTTCGGGTAACCGTTAGGATCGTTTCATGGAAAACGTGCCATGATCCAAGGCGTACACTTGTCGGAAACTCATGGTGGCTAAAAGTGATCCTTATCAGCTGACTAAGCGAATGAGAATGTGTGGTTGTGAACGAAACAGCTGCAATCTGATGTAAATACACTTAATCTGGTCTGGTTAGGCAGTCGCGTAGTGCTACTGCCAAGGCATTAGGCAGTCGCGCTACGCTAGCACCCCCTGTTTCAGACATGTTTCAGAATTGGCAGAAATGGTCCCTGCACGTGTTTAAGGCCTTTTTCGATGCGTTTGAGCCCCGTTAACCTCATTTCAAGGCTCTAAAATGAAGTTAAAGTATAGGGAACTCAAAACATGCTCAAAAATATGTCGGATGTTGGTTCGTTTGGCCGTACGAACGCGATGTTCGCTTAATTACGACGGAATGCGCATAAGCGCTAAAAACGATCCAAAATGCGCGACGAATGGATTTTTCACATGCCAAACACTAAAATATAATATAGTCATGCTTACATAAATTTTTGGATGTCCGGGTGTATTCAGAACGTAAGATATGCGCGAAAATGCAAACTTGTGCACTTTTTGACACTTTTAGTCCCTGAATGACCCAAAAGTTTATTTTAGCATACCGAACCCCTCAAAGCCTATTTCTAAGCTATGTAAAGGATATTTATGGTATGTTTAACTTATGGTCATGTTCTGGAATGTCTGTTACAGTTCAAATTGGCATACTTTCGCAGTTTGTCAAATTTAGTCCCTGTAAGCGAATTAACTTGTTTTTGCCATACCAAAGCCTTCAAAACTTATTTCTAAGTTATGTAAAGGTTATTTAAGGTATGTTAAGCCTATTTCACTATTCCGGAGTGTTTGTTGCATTAAACTGGTTATATTTACGCATCGGTGCGCGTATAACCTTCCAGAAAGCGATTTAGAGTTTAAAATCGAACAAGAGTTGATATGTGTAAACGATACACATATTTTTACAAATCCCAAGTATGAAATATAATATTTCATTGGTTCGGTATTTGTTTGATGGCCGTGGAGGCACAGGTGTTACAATTATAATACCGTACCCCAAGCCCGTATAGGGAAAATAAGTTAAAAGTATTTACCTGAGCAAAGTATAAATCAAATACAGCAAGTGCGCGTAGCTTTTACTGGGCTCCTAATCTAGAACGAAGGTTTTAATAACCTATTAGAATCCTAACGGGTCTTTAATTAAGCTTAGACTTAGACCGGTTAGTTTTCAAAAGGAAGACACGGATCAAACGCATGATAAAGCGAAGACCGGTTTAGAATGTGGTTTTGACCCGACAAGCTTGTATGCTTGTTTAATATGGGTAACTTAAACACATTCTGGGTATTGAGACAAAAAGATACGGGTTCACCCGTTTCGGCTAATATATGCAAACTAGTCACATAAGTCGATCCGAACGCGACAAGTGCGTAACGAGTAACCAAAAGAGTCATATACAGGTTTCCTAAGTTAATATGCCTTAAATATGTTGTGATATCAGTAGGATACCTTCCATTATGCCCAAAACGAGTTTAATCTCAAATTAAGCCCCGTAGGGGTATTCTGGTCATTTTAAAGATTATAAAAGAGATTATTTAAGTTTCTGAGATTCGGGTCTGAATACATCAGTAAAATAACTTATTTTAATAGGTTATATCAGTTGGTAATAAGTCTTATGTGATAAAATGGTTTTAAACCCAAACTATGCGTTTAATACGCTTAAAAAGCCATTTTAAGCGATTTCCGGGTTATACGGGAAATCTGAGTTTTCTGATCAGGTTAATAAGTTCAAAATACTTTATTTATTATATAAAATCAGTAGCAATTGGATTGGCGTCAAAATACTATGTAGAACTCATTTTATACACAAAAAGGGTATAATCGGTATTTACCGAATCAACGCCATAACCTTAGGTTATGATCAGTTTAAAAATAATTAAAAATCTTTAAAAATCTCAAAATATTATATTACATTAGTGGGTAAAAGGTTTGGTGTCAAAATTTGGGTTTAGATAGGCTTTATGCTAATTGCGCCGTTTAATTAACAAAAAGCTTCTTAAATGCGCTATTTAGCATAACTCCTATTCTGGACCTCTAACTGATATGAAACTTTAGGGGCATGTTTATAAATCAGTAACAAAGGTTATTGTATTTTCACATATCCAAAATTCTCGTTTTATGGTCAAAAGGGCATTATGGTCAACATTAAGCAATTAACGGAAACATGTAAACGAATCGGATAATCAATGAACCAACCACAGAGGGTTATGCTAACATGTAGCCTGGTCCTAAGGAAGCTCTAAGGCATTTCCAAATCATACTAAATCGGGTCAGAACTGAAGTCAAAGCAAAAGTCA
Organism: Helianthus tuberosus; assembly: GCA_030545235.1. Lineage (NCBI taxonomy): Eukaryota > Viridiplantae > Streptophyta > Magnoliopsida > Asterales > Asteraceae > Helianthus > Helianthus tuberosus. The sequence continues at coordinate 36,126 of JARYGA010057168.1, read as the reverse complement.
AAGTTTTGCGACTTTCGGTTCCGAACCGGGTCTAAACAGAAAATTATCGGATCAAACAAGCTTAGACCAGTTATTAAACTTATTACCAAGTTATATGAGTGATAAAATAGGTTACATGCCTTTTACATTGTTAATTAGGCGTTAAATCGAAGATTAGCATTCTGTTGACTTTTTCTAGTCAACTTTGACCCGACAATTGGTCTAGTTAGAGTGGAAATCAGAGGGTGCCCTTCTAAGGGTTTAATGCCCACATAATTACCAACTTATAACTACCTTCAATTCAATTAATCACTAGACCATTAATGATTAATCGCTAAGTCAACCGTTAATTACGACGGTTTGACTTTTAAGCTAAAACTAAGTAAAAACTCAACTAAGAAAGGTTAAGCATACTTACAGAAGTCCTATGCACTATTAGAGATGACTTGGGTCTGCTCTTATGCTCCAGGAAGCTCCCCAAATGCAGATGGAATGAGTGATCACAATGTTGCAACTATGAGGGCCTTTTATAGTGTTCTTGATCCATTTTGATGATGACAACTAAGTCTAAGGGGTGATCCAGATCATTAACAAGTGACACTAAGTCCTAGGAACTATTAGGGGTCGCCCATGTATGTGAAAAATCGTTTTTAAGTCGGTTGCAACGTTTAAAACAGCCAACAGCTAACTTTCTGCATCTGGGCATCCCTTACGGACCGTAAGGGTAGACCTTTACGGTTCGTAAGCCATCCATCAGGGCAAAAAAAATTCTTTCAGTTTGCATCCTTGGCTCTTGGTCCTTCGAAAGGTCAATCCAGCTTTATTCTTTGCATTTTGAGCCCCTCTAATTGACTTATAAGTGCTTCAAGACTTATACCTTCTTTGTTAAGTCCTTGGCCACTTTGTTATTACCCGAAAAGTCATAATTTTCAACGTTGATGCTTAAACCCTCGTATACGAATTTGATCATAACTTTCTCATAGGATAACGAAACTTGATGAAATTTTTATCATGTATTCTAGTGAGCATATTAAATCATTACAAAGCTTCGGGTTTGCTAAAAGGTCATTCAGATGTATACTTTAAACATGTTGACACATTTAACCCCTGTAGTCTGTAATCTCTCACTTTCTTTCATGTTTAGCTTCGTATGATCCATGATTTATTCGTTTGAAGGTATGAGCATCATGTAGGGTTACTGTAAAGTATATTTATCCCTTGTTGACATTTTGAACCCTTAAATTCACATACTTTCCATGTTTGTCAACTTTAGTCCTTCTAGAACATCCTTTCATACGTTTAAGCTTATGACACGTGTCAATACATTCTAGGACGTGAATTTTCGAGGTGTTACACTTGTTTATTTTCTGAGACATGTTCAGCATACTTAGATTTTGAAACTCAGCTTTCAGACATCGGTTGTCGAAACATAAAGTAGAAACAAAAACTTTTTGTATTTTACAAAGTTTATGCTAAAACACACTTAAAATATTTTTGTGATTTTTCTGCAATAAAGAAATATTCCATATTTTTGTTTGAGCTCGCGTCAGAGGATCATATCAGTTTATGACACATCACTAGCACCGTTGATCTATATAAACTTTAAGTTCTAAACGATTCACCTAGATTGTCAGTATATAGATCCACTTAAATTTTCACACAAACTTCAATTGATTCAAGATACGAGATTTAGTGTTTTAGGAACTAACTTATTCGCGTGTTGCACCTCAGAATATACTCCCGTATCTAGATTCCCTAGATTCAGTCTTACAGGTGAATATACCTAAATGATATCTGTTCTCTGGGTTAGTGCGAGGCCTTGAGAGCTCAGGTATGAACTACCATTCAGTCAAAGAGATGAAGGCTCGACTTAAAGGTGTGCTCCACTTATGAATCTTCTTTACAACTACACTTGATATATATCTTTCGATATTTTCACAATTTTTATGCAGAGGGAAAACTTTAGCGCAAAATCATTGTACGAGATCTAGGTCATTGCTGACGCGAAATCAGAAGACCAAGTATAATACCCCATATATCAATAAGTATAAAGACCTAGTACCTCAGAATCAGGCAATCTCTCAAATGAAATTTCGGAGTACTAAGTCCATATATCCGAGAGATGTTCCCCACGAGATAAGCAAGTTATTGATTTAGGTTTATATCTCGAAATCAATCTACTAAATGTATAAAAACCTACTGGCATATCATCAGTGAGACCGTTTAACACATTTGACTTTTCATTTCTTTAGCATGTTGTGATTGTCTACTGATGTACTATAATTTCCTCTTTTTACACAAAACTCGTTTTAATTTTCTCGTGTTTTTGGCTTTTTCAAATTTTCAAATGTTTTTGTATTTTCAAATAAAAAAAAAATTACTCCCCCTAAAATCCAAAACATTTAAAGAAAATTTGACAACCAAATGTAGATAGCTTCATCGCGCCATCCACTTTCTGCATCACATGCTCTGTTTTGCATAAAACACCCACATGATTTACAACACATTGATATTTAACAGTTTAAAAACCATTTTTCAATTTTGTTTTATCATGTTTGTTCATCCGTGAGGGTTTCGGCGTATTCCATCAACATTTTTTTCAAAATTTTTTATTTTTAACAATTAAAAACAAACATTTTTTTTTACTTTTTCTGGTTTTTCTATTTTTCTGGTTTTTGGATTATGTTTTATTTATTAACAAAACAAACAAACACTCCCTGGACTCAACCACAGGGATCTGCCTCCTCCTGTGCCAGGCTACTCCTCTCCTCCTGTTGACATTCAGCTACCTTCTAGAGCACCTGCACATTCATCTAACTTAATTACTTGAATAATGCAATCCAGGCCTGTTTGACATTGGGTATTGTGACACAATACGAATTGTTCAATTTTGGAAAATCTTTGTCATTATTAACAAACACTTTTTCATTCTTATTTTCAACCTTCTTGGTTGAATTAATTTTCTGTTTATTGTCACTCACAGAAGTCTTTTATTTCTTGACCACCTAAATTTGTCCTTTTGAAACATTCCTTTGATAAAATATTGAATCAGTGTGAATGTTTTGTTTTGGCAAATCATTCTTTGGTTTCTAGATTTGGTTTGATTCAAACTTGGATGTTTTTGGTTTCCAAGTTTGTTTTGACTTTGAAATATCAACTTTTGGTTTCCAAATCTGTTTTGTCTCAAATGTGGGTGTCTTTGGTTTCCAAGTTTGTTTAGACTCAACCTTGGATGACTTCTGTTTCTCAACCTCAGATTTCTTTTTCTCAACATCAACAGGCTTCAGATTCGGGCATTTGCGAACAACATGTCCAATTTGATCACATTTAAAGCATGTTTTCTTCAAACATCTTTAGCCTGTTGTTGTTGCTTCTTCTGAGAATAGAACTCCTCATTAGTTTGTCGACTAAATCGAAGTTCTTTCTCTTCTTCTGAACTTGTTCCATGAACAAAGTCATCTTTTTCTAAAGATTTTTCTTGTCAAACCTTTTCTGATTTTGTTTCTTTTTATAACCCAACCCAACATTCATGTGTTTCTTTTTGTAACTAGGTTTGTTATAAAAAGTTTTATTGCTCGTTTTACCGGCAAATTTTGCAATTTCAGACTTCTCGATTTCTACCAGTTTAAAACTTTTTCCATTTTATCCGTAATCACATTCTGAATCGGAACTTCAATATCTGAGAATAATTTGTCCGATCCAATCATGTAACATGCCAATCTTATTGAATCATCATTCGCATTTTTCTTAGATTTTGAATTCTTAAGATAACTTTCATGAAAACTTTCCTCATTTTCATCTTGTGATTCGGACTTATCTGTTTTGGTAAAATCATCATTCAAAGCACTTTCAACAACCTTCCCTACCACCTCTAAATCACTAACATCATCAGATTTGGAGTAAGTGACATCAATGTTATCTGGCAATTGATCAACCATGTCGAAAGCTTTTGCCACCTTCTCGTCATCATAGAATGTAAACTTTTTCTCAAACGGTGGTGGAACCTGATGATATTAATTTGTTCAAGAATGTATGAAGATGCATGATAACTATGAAGTTTATTATTTTCTTGTTCTAAATCAGCCATTTTACGTTTAAGCTCAGCAACTTCATCAATATATTGATTTACAACCTGTTCTTTTTTTTCATATTTATTTTTAAGTGTTTGTGACGTTTCTGAATATCGTGTAAGTCTGGCTTGAATACGTTTCATTTGACTTTTCACATCTTCATATGCTTCTTTTGTAATATGATATGAAAATTTCATTGCATCATATTCCTTTTTCATTTATTGAATAACATTTTCTTTTTGTAAACATTCTTCACTACTACCTGAACACTTTTGTTTCAAAAACTCATTTTCTTTTTCAAGAATCTTACATTTCGTGTCAGCTCTTCATTTTTTTGTTTTAAAATCTTTTCATTTTCAAACATTTCTTTACATTTTTCTTTGAAAACTCTTTCAATTTTAGTAAATCTAGCATTTCTAGATTTTAAGTTTTCATCTTTCTCAGTACATGCACTTTATGTTTATATGCATTTCCTGCACTTTTCATTGATTTTATCATTGTTTGACGACTCAGAAGATTCAAGTTGAGTTTTTACCTCATTTTTTGGCACCTCGGCTTCATCTGGCGTCTGCTCCTGTTTTTCATCAATCTTCTCCTGACTTTCATCACCAGCTTCTCCTGCTGTCTTCTTCATCTTCTCATCAACCTTCTGTTGACTTTCATCCCCAACCTCATCTGCTTTCTTCTTCAACTTCTCATCAACCTTCGGTTGACTTTCATCACCGACCTCATCTGCTTTCTTCTTCAACTCATCAACAATCTTCTCAAAATTTTTCTCAATCTCTTCTTCTTCTTTCTTCCTCAAACTTGCCAGGATCACTTCTCTAATACGCTTTTCCATGTTTGGGACATAATTTTTATCCACACATTTCTTCGAGTAATATTCTCCAGAAGTAGGAATGACTTCAAGTAGATCTTTAAAATTCACACTACTTGAATCCACTACCATATTTCCTTGAGAATCTGTGTGGCATTCTCTCTTCTTATCCCATCTACCTGCTTTTCTAGCTTCATCGAAAGCTGCTTACATTTCATCTAATCTGTTATATGCGATCGTTCTTTCTCTCATAGGTTTCTCTTGAACAGATGTCACCTCAGCAACCAACGCATGCTTTTCGTTTGGAATGTATTTATTCCAATTGAATCCGTCATCCTCTTGATTAACCAACTAAGCTTTCTTTCTTTCTTTCGAAGACCCTTCATCAATCTGTTTTTTATTTAACTTTGGCAGTTGTTCATTGGTTTGATGGTAAATTGCTTTTCGATAATAGTCTTCATGGAATGGATTCACTCGTTCATCTGCTTGCCGATTTGAACACTCTCTTTTGAAATTCCCTTTCTGTTTGCATTTGAACCAAGTGACCTTTGACTTGTCAAATCCCAGCTTTGTGTCAGCACCTCCAAGACAAGATATCCCTGTAATTTCCTTAAACCTTTGTGCCCTCCTGATGACACTATCCATACACCATCTGATATTTATCAGTTCCATCTCTTCTGGATCGTTTTGGTCGTAATCTTCCTTTGTTATTTCCGGGTTTCCTATTTTACCCGCTACTAGACTTTCACACGACCCCAGAATTAATGCTAAGAAACTCATTTGTTGCTTGGCTGCATCAGCATTCATACTTGGAGACTTTTTCAATTTCAGGGCGATGTTGCATTGAATTTCATCGGAATTTTCTTTGTTTGATGCTGAAGAGGTATGATAACCAGGATTGTAACTTGAAGAACTGCCTTTTGATGTTCCATCAGAATTCTTTGCGCTAAAGGCGGTGCCAATCTTTGGTGCTCGATAGTAAAGATCAACGTTTTGCTGATAATTCGAGCTGCTCATTTTATTCTGCATTTGAAGCTCTAGCTCATGTCCTTCAAGCTTCTCTATGAACATGTCCAAGTTGATTTCATCAAACTTTGCGTCATTTTTCAGTATCATCATAAACGTCTGCCAATTATCTATAAACGGTAATGCTACTATCAGTTTGTCGATGATTTCTTCTCTTATCTTTGTAACACCGAATCATTCAAGTTCCATTTTCAAATGACAGAATCTTTCGATCATTTGTCGCACGTTCTCACCCTTCAGACAGTCGAATAGATCAAACTCTTTTTTCAGCAATGATATCTTGTTTTTCTTTATTTGCTTTCCACCTTCAGCTTTCACTGTTAGGCCTCCCACAAAGATTTTGATGATCCATCATGTTGAAGTAATGAAAAGATATCATCCCTAATTAACTGTTGTATTAAGGAAATCATTCTTTGTTCATCAGAAAATGTCTCTTTATCATCCTTATCTAAATTTGCAAGTGGAATTTCTTCATTTTTATCGTTTAACGGTCGTTTATATCCAAATTCCAACAAGAACCAACACTCATGAGCATATGCTTTCACCCAATTAATGAATCTGTCTTTCCACCAGTTATAGTCTTCTATATTTGTAAGTTTCGGTGGTTTTGTATTAATTCTGTGTATGTTATCATGTTTCATACTTTGCAAAATAGCCTTTGAAACACTCTTTGGTGTAAGTGTTGTTTCGGTTGTTGTCTCGGATGTGAAGCCATTATAAACTCCTCTTCCATGATCTTGATTCTTGAAAATCACCTACAATAATCAATAAAACACTTAGAACAATTTTTGAAAACAAAACAACACCGAATTCTCAGATCGCGCGGATGTGGAATGGTGTGGGTTCGTGCGAATCAACTTATATTGATTCGTGCGAATCAACTAAGATAACCAAACCCTAAATTTTCTCCTTGATCCGTGCGAATGGAGGTGGTGGATCCGTGCGAATCCTGATACGTATTTATCAACCTTTTCACACTTAGGTCCATACGGATCTACTTGCAGATCCGTGATTATACATCTGTGTGCACATGTTGTCAAAATATGATAAGTTTTCAAAAAAAATTGATGATTTCGATTGAATTCTTATCTGAAACTTTGGAGGATTGTTTAAAAATGATTTTCGCACAATATGTTTGAAAATCAGTCGTTTTTAACTGTGAAAACTTCGTGAATCTTAGATTTATAGCTCAAAAAGAAGTGTAGAAGATGAGGAGAAAAAGAATTGATGAAATCTTGATGAAATCAACTCTGATGATGCTTGAAATTTCTTGAATCTTGTGTTTTCAATCCTTGCAATCAATCTCCTGCTCTGATACCACTTGAGAGATATTGTTAGGATCGATTCCGTAACTCCGTTGACTACTTGTATCTCGTATCTTGTGTGTAGGGGTGCAAACGAGCCGAGCCGAGCCCGAGCTCGACCAGGCTCGAGCTCGAGCTTGTTTAACATATGAAAGCTCGAGCTCGAGCTCGGCTCGATTCGAGCTTTATTTCTAAAGCTCGAGCTCAGCTCGAAGGTAACTTTTTCAAGCTCGAGCTCGGCTCGGGCTCGACTCGTTTAGTATTTATTAATTAATTTATATTAATTATAATTAGTATTATACATATAATTAAGTTATTTTTTTTATATTTATATAAATGGTAATTATTATTATATAAATATATGTTTAATATATTAATAAAAAATATATAAACAGAAAGTTCGTTTAGGCTCGCGAGCCGGCTTGAGCTCGATAAGCGAAGCTCGGGCTCGTTTACTAAACGAGCTTGTTTTTTAGGCTCAGGCTCGAGCTTGAGCTCGTTTAAGCTCGGCTCGTTCGAGCTTTTTTTCGAGCCGAGCTCGAGTAGCTCGGCTCGTTTGCACCCCTACTTGTGTGGAATCCAAGTACGAGAGTAGATCGAACACAAGCAAGCTAATTAAAGTTGATTTCTATTATTAATTGACAATTAAAGAACCACAAAATCAAACGACAAGAGTTTCCCTTCTATGTCAACAAAAGATACAAATGAACAAGACTAAGCCCACTATATATAGGAACAGTAGGTCCGTATGTGGACTAATCACGGATGGTCCTTGGTCCGTGCGAACCCACATCTACGGATGAACATCGCTATGCGCAGATGGAGAATTGGAGCAGAAGTTGACATCAGCCCTAATTACACATGTTGTTACACATGTAATCTTATACTTTGAACATCATACAACCTTGTCTTGATCATTCATTAGCTACAATACGTTATTGACATAGGCAATAGACATTTGCACTCACAAAGTTTTTAAAATATTAAAACAATCACATTAAAACAAGTTCTAAATTGTTTTTACAACTTGTTAAAATTTTGTTATAAAACAACGTTTGTTTTTAAAACGAACAATAACCAATTAAGTTTTGTAAATTAAACAAGTTTTAATTTTCCAAAACTATTAACCTAATAGATTTCTATTAACTTAAAATTGTTTATTTCAAGTCGCGACAAACTTAGTTTTATATGTTATCTAAAACTAATTGTCTCGAGAGGTGAATGGGTCCTTTTGGTTATGTCGCAAATTTAATATCTAAATTAAAACTGACTATAATGACCCTATTTGGTAAAAATTAAATCAATGGTCTATGCCATCCTACTACTAGTAACACTTGGGGCATAATGCGAACCATCAGTGTTGGAGCCACAGCACGACACTTGGTGTCTAGCTTATCCTTCCAAGGTGTAAGGGCTTCGTCGACACATCAGACCCTTCCACATGTGACCGTTTTAGGACAACTATTACTTATCTTCTCGTGTTACGTGCCCCAGCTGTCTCGAGTACAAAAGTGGCATAGATGAGGCCAAACGTATCAATGCAAGGACAATAGGTTATCCTCGCATCCCCATAAACCCCGGGAGTTGTGCTTTTCTCACAATTGACAATCGTTGTCAGTCCGCTTGAACCTCTTGCTAATGTTGTGTGCTACAGCTGCCTTTAGAAAGAGCTTCTAACCGGATTCTCATTCCTTATCGTCTTACCTCACGAAATAAGGAGATATACATCGAAAATACTAATTAAATCACCTTGCTTATATAACAAATGTCTAATGAAAATAACTCCTTCATTCTCAAGTCTATACTTGAAAAAGAAAAAAAATTGAATAACCTCCAACTTTCTCAAATGGCACCGCAATCCGAGAATAGTTCTCAAGATGGAGAAAAGCTGTATATCTTAGATGACCCAGTCCCTACCGAGCCTGAAAGTAAACACTACTGCTGCTCGCAAGGCACTGGAAAAGCATAATGAGGATGCCGTTGAGGTAGCCTACCATATGAAAGCCACCATGTCTCCTCAACTTCAGAAGAACATGGAAGATAAGGATGCTTATGACATGATCCGGTAACTGAAAGGCATGTTCTAGAAACAAGCCCGACAGGAGCGATATGACACCATGAAACAACTCATATGCTGTAAAATGCTAGAAGGATCTTGTGTCAGTAATCATGTGCTTAAGATGAAAGGATACATTGACCAGATGAACAAACTTGGTTATTCCACAAAAACTAACCAAGGTCTAATGGTGTTAAGAAGCCCAATAACAAGAAAAGGAATCATAAGAGCAAAGGCAAGATAAAAGTTGTTGTTGCTGCCAGAAATGCCACCAACAACAAGCATATTGCAAAACCACACCCTCCTGAGGAGAGTCACTGCTTTGAATGCAACCAAATGAAGCACTGGAAGGGGAACTGCCCTCAGTATCTAGCCAAGCTAAAGACGAACAAGGCCAATAACATTGGCACTTCTTCTGGTATTCTCATTTATGTTATCGAACTTTTCACTGTTTCTGGAAACACATGGGTATTTGATACCGGATGTGGTTACCACATCGTTAATGTCTTGCAGGAACCTGAAAAGTGGAAGAAACTGAAACAAGGCCACATGGAACTCATAGTTGGTAATGGAAAGAGAGTTCCAGTTCTAGCAACTGGAACATTTTTGTTTTTCATGTCCCTCTGGCCTTGTAGTTACTTTAAATAATTACTTGTATGCACATTGTTTGACAAGAAACATTATTTCAGTTTCTTCACTGTTTGAACAAGGATTCAAGTACGTTTTAATGGTTTTTCTATTTTAGCCTACTAGAATGCTGTCTTTTATTTTGAGGCTAAACCTCGAAATGGTATTTATGAGATTGATGTTCAAACAAGTAATAGCATAAATCATCTTTCTAAGGGTAACAAAGCTGGTATGAATGAAACATATTTATGGCATTGCAGACTTGGCCACATAAGTAAGGTACACATAAAATGGCTCTAGTCCAAGGGGATTCTTGAATCCACTGGACATGAATCCTTTGATGATTGCGAGTCTTGCTTAGCTGGAAAACTCACAAAGCACCCCTTTACCGATGTTGGTGAACGGGCCAATGGTCTTCTAGGACTCATTCACACTGATGTATATGGCCCTTTCATAACCATGACTAGAAAACCAACTTGATAGAAAGATAAAAGTACTTCGATCAGATCGAGGTGGCGTATACCTCAGCTTCGAGTCTCTCAATCATCTGAAAGAGTGTGGAATAATTTCAGAACCCACTCCACCTGGCACACCCCAACTTAATGGCATAAGTGAAAGGAGAAATTGAACTCTACTTAATATGGTTCGATCTATGATGTGTAGAACTAACTTGCCTCACTCCTTTTGGGGTCATGCTCTTATGACCGCTGCCTGCATTGTCAATTTGGCTCCGACTAAAAAGGGAAACAAAAACCGCCATATAAGATATGGCATGGGTGTAAACCTGATTTGGAATACCTTAGAGTATGGGGATGTGATGCATACATCACAAGTGATTCTGGTGATAAGCTCGATCCTTGAGGCGAAAAGGTTATTTTCGTCGGATACTATAAAAGAAGTGGATATTATTTCTACCATCCTGATGCAAATGTGATTTCCATCAAACGGGTCTCGAGGAAGAACTTCTTAATCGAGGAACTAGAAATAATGTGGTTGATCTTTAAGAAATTTGAGAACCATAAACAACCACTAATGTAGTTGGAGCGTCTGATCAACAAGTTGTTGTTGCCAATGAATGAGACATAAACACAAGCGTTCGCGGAAGTAGTAGAATTCGCAAAGAATCTGATAGATATCTATGGCATCTAAAAGGCCCCGAAGTCTTATTAGTAGCTGAATCTAATGACGAACCTGCTAACTACAAATCTGCAATCTTAGATTCAGAATCTGAGAAATAGCAAGAAGCTATGAACGTCAAGATGCAATCTATGTGTGACAATCAAGTATGGGATTTGGTTGAGCTAACCCCCAAATCTCGGGCAATAGGGAGCAAATGAATTTTCAAGAGAAAACCGATATGCATGGAAATGTACATGTCGCAACCCCCGACCCCTTGTCCGGGGAGCGGTGTCGCGAGATCTAAATTTAGTGGTATTAGTGTTTATTTAATTTGGCAGCGGAAATTTACATCAGGACCTTAGTTAGGAAATATTTTATCAGAGTAAAACACCTCATTTTATAAATAATAAACACATTGGTAAAACCCAAGTTTCCATTTATAATATGTTTATAGGGATAAACCCTATTTTATTCAAATAAAACTTCTTTATTGTTTAGGTAACTTTTATAGCCGATTTTCCAAGCCTTCAGTGCTCTCCAGCTGGCTTCTATTTGGCTTTCACATTTTGTTACCTGAAACGCGTTTTAAAAAGTTTTATCAGTGGGAAATACTGGTGAGTGTATCCCAATTTAATCAAACCAATTTATATCTTTACAGTATTGAGGGCATCCGCAATTACATTTGTTTATATCTACCAAATTACCACCCACGGTACTGTCAATCCTGACTTGTGGTAATGTTACTATTCTCAGTATTAGTAACAAGTAATGTATACAAAACCCCAACATACCGACAGTAATTGTAGAATTACAAATACTCAATCACTGTTAATTATACTTTAAAACATTTGAGGTTTTGTAAAAACAGTTTACTTAAATGAATGTACTCACAAACTGTGAGAAAAGAGAATGGACTCACATTACTGTTTTAGATAACCCTACAGCTTTCTGGTAACTTCCTGGTTATAATCTATTAAATTAAATAATGCACACGTGTTAGTAAGATAACCCAATTTACATTAGCTATACCCCCCCTCCCAAGACAGAATTCCAACGACTGAGTCAGGCAGAGCCTTGACATGCGTTACGCAACACTAGATCAATCGGGCAGAGTAACTAATACGTATCCGGGGGTTATAATACTCACAACGAGGCAGAGCTTCACTTTTTAGTGGGTATTATGCCCGGGAATTATTTTAGCTATTCAGAAATTTAGAGAGAGAATTTTGATTTGAACGATTTTGAAATCAACGTCGAACTCCTCATTTACAGGGCTGATCAGGGGGTTCTCGCTCCCCGCGAGAGATACACAAGGGGCCTTCATGGCCCGCGAGGCTGCTAGGGTAGGCCCTAACTTTGCTGATTCAACAACTAGCCTCGACACGCCTTCGGGCACGTGGCAGACCAGGGGGTCGCCTAGTGTCACCTTGTCGCGCCCCATGAAGCACACAACCATACTGGTTGCGGCCCACGAGCGCCCACCAGATTTTATTTTATCTGTTTTTTGTTAAATTAAAGGTATTTCAGGCCCGTTTTTCATATACGGGTTGTATTTTAAGACATATAGGAATATTTTAAGGGTTTTGGGAGAGTTGTTATATCCTCCCCACCTTGTTTTAGATCTCGTCCTCAAGATCTACTGGAATAGGTGTGGATATTTCCTCTTCATCTCTAACTTGAGCTCCCACGTGTATTCTGGTCCTCTCTTGGAATCCCATTTCACTTTGGCCAGAACTAATCTCTTGTGCTTGAGATTCTTGATTTTTCTATCTTTAATATGTAGCGGTTTTTCTTCAAACTTAAGTTTCTCATTTACCTCTATATCCTGAAGAGGTATCCCTAATGATTCATCTGCTAAGCATTTCTTGAGATTACATACATGAAATACATCATGTTTTTCCTGCCATTTCCTCTGGCAGTTGTAGCTGGTAAGCTACTAGTCCTATTCTTTAATAATCTCAAAAGGCCCAATATACCTGGGGCTTTGCTTTCCCCTCTTGATGAATCTAACCACTGCTTTCCAGGGAGAAACTTTTAATAATACCTTTTCTCCTACCTGAAATTCCAACGGTTTTCCTCTATTATCTGCAAAACTCTTTTGACGATCACGTGCTGTTTCAGTCTTTCCTTGACTTGAATAGTCTGCTCCGTTGTTTCTTGTACTATCTCTGGTCCAGACAGTTGTTTTTCTCCAATTTCTGCCCTACAGACTGGAGTTCGGCACTTTCGTCCATAGAGTGCTTCAAATGGTGCAGCATTGATACTGGTATGATGCTGCTATTGTAGGAAAATTCGATTAATGGTAAATGATCATCCCAATTTTCTCCGAAATCAATTACACAAGCTCTAAGCATATCTTCCATTGTTTGGATTGTCCTGTCACTTTGTCTGTCTGTTTGAGGATGATAAGTTGTGCTTAGTTTTAACTTAGTTCCCATTGCTTTATGGAAACTAGTCCAAAAAATTAGAAGTAAAACGTCTATCTCTATCAAAAACAATACACAAAGGAATTCCATGTAATGAAACTATTTCATTTACATATAACTTAGCTAATTGTTCCATGCTGAAAGTTTCTTTCATAGGTAAGAAATGAGAAGACTTAGTTAATCTGTCAACAATCACCCAGATTGCATCATTACCTTTTCTTGTTTTAGGTAATTTAGTAACAAAGTCCATTGTTATCAATTCCCATTTCCATATAGGCATTTCCAATTGCTGTAGTAAACCCGAGTATTTCTGGTGTTCAGCTTTAACCTGTGAACATGTTAGACACTTAGCAACATAAGCTGCTATATCCTTTTTCATTCCTATCCACCAGAAATTCTCTCTTAAGTCTTGATACATTTTATCATTACTAGGATGTATCGTATACTTAGACTTACGAGCTTCTTCTAAAATTCGGTTGCGTAGGTTTACTTGTTTGGGTATCCAGATTCTTTTCTTATGGAATCTCCAAATTCCATCTGTTCCTTGTTCTAATTCCTTAATCATTCCTTTTAGTTTTTCAGTATCGTCCTTGATTACTGATTCCTATACTTTTCTAATTTGCTCATTTAAATCTATCTGCAGATTTAATTTAAGAGAATGTACTCGTCTTGGCTTTTCGTGATACTTTTGACTTAAAGCATCAGCTACTACATTAGCCTTTCCTGCATGATACTGGATATTACAATCATAATCACTAAGAATCTCCATCCAGCGTCTCTGTCTCATATTTAACTCTTTTTGCCCAAAAACATATCTTAAACTCTTATGATCGGTGAAAACAGTAAACTTACTACCGTAAAGATAGTGTCTCCAAATGTTAAGGGCAAAAATTATAGCTCCTAACTCTAGATCATGGGTCGTATAATTCTCTTCATGATTCTTAAGTTGTCTAGAGGCATATGCTATCACTTGTTGACGCTGCATCAACACACATCCATATCCTGATTTAGAAGCATCACAATAGACCTCTAAGTCTTCAGTTCCTTCTGGTAAAGCTAGTATGAGTTCGTTGGTTAACTTTTGCTTTAGAATCCTAAAAGCTTCCACTTTTTTTTGTCCCCATTCAAACTTAATTGATTTGCAGGTCAATTTTGTTAAGTGAATGGCTATTCTAGAAAAATCTTGAATAAAACGTCTATAATAGCCTGCTAGTCCAAGAAAACTTCTCACCTCCGTCGGTGATTCAGGGACTTTCCACTTAGTAATTGCCTCGATTTTGGTGGGATCCACATGAATTCCTTCATGATTAACTAGGTGTCTAAGGAATTGCACTTCCTTTAACCAAAATTCGCATTTTGAAAATTTAGCGTAAAGCTTTTCTTTTCTCGGCAAATTTAAAAGTATGAACAAATGCTCTGCATGATCCTCTTTACTTTTAGAGTAAATAAAAATATCATCTATAAAAATAATTATGAATTTATCCAGATATGGTTTACATATTCTGTTCATCATGTCCATAAATGCGACTGGGGCATTGGTTAAACCAAATGGCATGGATGTAAATTCATAATGACCATACATTATTCTGAAAGTAGTTTTAGGAATGTCCTCTTCCTGTAATTTCAATTGATGATATCCTGAGCGTAAATCAATATTAGAAAAGAATCGAGCTCCTTGCATTTGATCGAACAGATCATTAATTCTCGGTAGTGGGTACCTATTTTTTATCGTAACCTTGTTCAATTAACGGTAATCAATGCACATACGCATCGACCCATCCTTCTTCTTGACAAACAAGATTGGTGCTCCCCATGGTGATGAACTAGGATGTATAAAACCTTTCTCCAGAAGTTCGTCCAACTGTTTCTTTAGTTCCTGCATCTCTTCCGGTGTTAAACGGTAAGGTGCTTTGCTAATCGGTGCTGTCCCTGGTAGTAGGTGAATTCTGAATTCAACCTCTCTATCTGGCGGTAATCCAGGTAACTCTTCTGGAAAAATATATGAGAATTTAGATACTACGGGGATATCTTTTAATTCTTTTCCTTTAGTGTTAATGATTATAGAAATCATATACACTAGTGATCCTTTCCTTGCATAACTTGTTGTTTTCATCACAGAGATGAATTTTGTAGATCCAGTTGGCTTATTTCCTTGGATTGTGATCTTTTCACCCTTTGGTGAACTTACTTCTATTGAATTTTGATCACATCGAATACTGGCATGGTTGGCTATTAACCAGTCCATTCCAAATATGATATCAAATCCATCCAGATTCATAGGATACAAGTTAGCAATAAAATCATGGTTAAAAATTTCTATTCTTGCTCCCTGCAAGATTTCAGTAATCTTAATGGATTCTCCATTTTCCGTTTCTACCAGACATTCTTGTTGAATTTAGTTAATGGTTGATTGAGAATTTTGCAAAACGAAGTTTTAATAAAACTTTGGTTTGCACCAGAGTCAAATAATACTTTAGCAAAAATATCATTAACTAAAAACTTATCTGCATTCACATCCGGAATCATCTTGGCTTCTTCAGCTGTTAGGACAAATGCTCTAGCATTTTTGGTAGCTTTGTTGTTTGTTGCTGGAGCTAGTTTCGGACAATTCGGCTTGATATGCCCCGTCTCTCCACAGTTGAAGCATAGCTTGTTGCTGGGTTTCCTCCAGCAGTCTTCTTTCTAGTGTCCAGACATTTTGCAAAAGTTGCAGTACATCGAGTATTTTCCTGAATGCTTCTTCTTATAGGACTTACAGTAAGGTGCAGAGGTAGAACATGTACTTTTCCCACGATAGTTATTTCCATAACGAAAGTCTTGGGTAAGTTTCTGGGCTAGGTTCTTTCTCTAATTCTTTTCTTACGTACGTACTAATTCATCAGTCAAGGTATTGGCTAATTCTATAGCTTCTTCTATAGTTTGTGGTCTAGCTGCCTTGACTACATGTCTGATTTTACTAATTAATCCCCAGATGTAACGCGAGATTAATACTAGTTCTGGTAAAGCTAGGGTTGGCACTATTCTAGCATATTCGAAGAATATGGTAGTGTAACCTTTGCAGTCTATTCCAGTCATTCTAAGATTTAAGAATTTATTAGCAATTTGTTCTTATTCATTGGGAGCATAGAATTTCCTTTCAACCATTTCCTTAAAGTCAGTCCATTCCATATTATAAACTCTGTCACTTCCTTTAGACTAGAGGATAGTATTCCACCATTCTAAGGCTGCATTCTTATAAAAGATTAGAAGCAAACATAATCTTATCCTCATCTGCACATTTGCTTATTTTTAAGACTACCTCTGTCTTTTCTATCCAACGTAAAGCTGCAATGGCTCCTTCATTGCCTGAGAATTCTATTGGTTTGCAAGACTAGAATTCCTTGTAAGAACAACCATAAGACATGGTTCTTCTTCTTTTTGGAATTGGTAATTGGAGTAGCGGTCCATTATTCACGATGTGACTTGGTTCACTAGGTGTTCGTTTACTTCCACTTTTATTATTTTCTGCTTCTTTAACACTCTTAATAATGTTTGGCATAACATCTCTAATTCCTTGTGTTACTATATGTTGGATGACACTGTTATCTATTTGGTTATCATTATTTTGGTTTTCCTGATTTTCTTCGTTGTCCATCTGGATTTACAAACAATTATCAGGTATTAATATCATAGAATAAGATTTAATACAAACAATCAAACAACCAAATTTGATCAAAATCGTCGAGCATTGCGACATTTACTCTTTTTCATATATATATATATATATATATATATTTGTTACAATCTAAAACTGAAATGTAAACACACTACTAGTTATGCATCTATAGATATTAAGTTACCTATTTTAGTTGGTTTGATTTTTTTTCAAACTACACGCATTTATATATATATATATATATATTATTACTATTATTATTATTATTACTATGGGTTGAACTGCATCTCCCGCTCGTCGTATTTCCACACTAGTTTCTCTCCTATTTCTCTCATCCTCTCTCCTCCTTCTATCAATTCCTCACCATACATACGAAGTTCCTATACATTCTCGTCACTCATGGGTGGTCGTGGTGCGGGTACTGGATCAGGGTACATAGGTAACGGTTCTCCATATGGATACGGATTGTTCAGTATCTCCTGAACATACTGATCAATATCCCAGTATGGATCTAAAGGATTAAGGTTGGTGTACTGGGCTATGGGGTTTGGTATTGGTTCTACCTGTGGGTAGAGTTCCCTATAATCCCTATGCTCCTCATTCCATGGATCATAAGCTAGAGGATTGGGTGCTGGGACTCTAGGTATCTCATCAGGGTTAAAGGCTGGTATGGGAAATTCGTTTCCTGGGTTAGGCTCTATCTCCATTGGTTGAGTTGGAAACAGTGGCAATGGTTGTGGTGCAATGAGTTGGTCAAGGTTTGGATCTGCTGTAGTGGTGACTAATATATGGAAGTTTGCCAAACGTCTATTAACTAATTCTTGTGTCTGGGCATTGACTTTCCTATTGGCTTCTGCTAAAGCTCTTTGCTGGTGTAACTTTTTCATTCGCTTTGTCCTCTCGTGTGCTCCCCAACTAAACCATCCTCTCTTTTTCGAAGGGAATGGTTTCTCGGATTGCGCCTTAAATATGAAAACCCCCTCTTCTGTATCAGCAGAATACCCCGAAGGAGTAGGCTATGATGAGGTTCCTTCACTTTTGGGAGAACTATCTAGATGACGGTAGGCGTCAGAGGTACCTTGCTCACTCATACTGTAAACTAACAAATTGTCAAATAACACAAAACAATAATATACATATATACATTTAATCACATAGATGATTTCCTAACAAAATTGATAAATATTGATGTCAGCAGAACACTTCTGTGGCTCAAATCAGTGGCTGTAGCTCTGATACCACTCTCTCTGACGCAACCCCCGACCCCTTGTCCCGGGAGCGGTGTCGCGAGATCCAGATTTAGTGGTATCAGTGTTTACTTAATTTGGCAGCGGAAATTTACATCAGGACTCTAGTTAGGAAATATTTTATCAGAGTAAAACACCTCATTTTATAAATAATAAATACATGGGTAAAACCCAAGTTTCCATTTATAATATGTTTATAGGGATAAACCATATTTTTTTCAAATGAAACTTCTTTATTGTTTAGGTAACTTTTATAGCCACTTTTCCAAGCCTTCAGTGCTCTCCAGCTGGCTTCTATTTGGCTTTTACATTTTGTTACCTGAAACACGTTTTAAAAAGTTTTGTCAGTGGGAAATACTGGTGAGTGCATCCCAATTTAATCAAAACAATTTATATCTTTACAGTATTGAGGGCATCCGCAATTACATTTGTTTATATCTACCAAATTACCACCCACGGTACTGTCAATCCTGACTTGTGGTCATGTTACTATTCTCAGTACTAGTAATAAGTA
Organism: Helianthus tuberosus; assembly: GCA_030545235.1. NCBI lineage: Eukaryota > Viridiplantae > Streptophyta > Magnoliopsida > Asterales > Asteraceae > Helianthus > Helianthus tuberosus. The sequence goes on along the minus strand of JARYGA010057168.1, from coordinate 17,286 downwards.
ATGTATACAAAACCCCAACATACCGACAGTAATTGTAGAACTAAAAATACTCAATCACTGTTAATTATACTTTAAAACATTTGAGTTTTTGTAAAAACAGTTTACAAAAATGAATGTACTCACAAACTTTGAGAAAAGAGAATGGACCCACATTGCTGTTTTAGATAACCCTACAGCTTTTTGGTAACTTCCTTGTTATAATCTATTAAATTAAACAATGCACACGTGTTAGTAAGATAACCCAATTTACATTAGCTATACCCCCTCCCCAGACAGAACTCCAACGACTGATTCAGGCAGAGCCTTGACATGCGTTACGGAGCGCTAGATCAATCGGGCAGAGTAACTAATACGTAACCGGGGGTTATAATACTTAGAACAAGGCAGAGCTTCGCTTTTTAGTGGGTATTATACCTAGGAATTATTTTAGCTATTCAGAAATTTAGAGAGAGAATTTTGATTTGAGTGATTTTGAAATGAACGTCGAATTCCTCATTTATAGGGCTGATCACGGGGTTCTCGCGCCCCACGAGAGATACACAAGGGGACTTCGCGGCCCGCGAGGCTGCTAGGGTAGGCCCTAGATTTGCTGATTCGACAACTAGCCTCGACACGCCTTCGGACACGTGGCAGACCAGGGGGTCGCCTGGTGTCACCTTGTTGCGCCCCGCGAAGCACACAATCATACTGGTCGCGGCCCGCGAGCACCCACCAGATTTTGTTTTATTTGATTTTTGTTAAATTAAAGGTATTTCAGGCCCGTTTTTCGTATACGGGGTGTATTTTAAGACATATAGGAATATTTTAAGGGTTTCTGGAGAGTTGTTATAGTACACACCTATAAAGCACGGCTAGTTGCGAAGGGTTTCACTCAAACTCAAGGTATTGACTATGATAAGACCTTCTAGCCCGTTGCTATGATTGAATCGATCAGGATATTGCTTGTCATTGCTGCGTACTATGATTACGAAATATGGCAAATGGATGTCAAAACCGCCTTTCTTAATGGACATCTCTATGAAGATGTCTATATGGTTCGACCTGAAGGTTTCGTCGATCCTAAATATCCAACTAAGGTGTGCAAACTAAATAAGTCCATTTATGGACTCAAGCAAGCATCTTGTAGCTGGAATCTTCGTTTTGACCAGAAGATCAAAGAGTTTGGTTTTGTCAAGAATGAAGATAAGCCTTGTGTTTACAGAAAGGCTAGTGGGAGCACCATATCATTCCTCATCTTGTATGTGGATGATACACTAATCATTTGAAATAACATCTTTATGCTTAACGAAGTTAAACACTATTTGGGTCTTGCTTCGCAATGAAATATCTTGGAGAAGCTGCTTACATTTTAGGAATCAAGATCTATAAGGGTCGATCTAAGCGGCTTCTAGGGCTAAGTCAAAGTACGTACATAGACAAAATGATGACACGCTTCAAGATGGAAAACTCCAAGAAAGGAGGTGTTCCTATGACTAAAGGAACTGTGTTGAACAAATCGCAATCTCCTTCAATGGACATTGAAACTAAGCAAGTGGAAGCAGTTCCATATGTTTCAGCGATTGGTTCAATCATGTATGCTATGCTATGTACTAGACCTGACGTCTCGTATGGTTTAAGCATGACCAGTCGTTTTCAGCATAGTCATGGCATTGCCCATTGGACTGCAGTAAAGAACATTCTGAGGTACTTGAGAAGAACTAAATATATGTTCTTGGTGTTTGGAGGAGTGGAAGAAGAGCTCACTGTAAGGTGTTACACTGATGCTAGCTTCCAAAGTGACTGAGATGATTCTCTCTCACAATCAGGATTTGTATTCACTGTCAATGGAGGAGCTGTCTGTTGGAAAAGCTCCAAATAGAGTGTAGTGGCGGATTCAACCATCGAATCCGAATGTATAGCTGTATCAGATGCTGCAAAAGAATCCGCTTGGATGAAGTAGTTCATCAACGACCTCGATGTGGTTTCAAGTATTTAGAAACCAATCGAGGTGTTATGTGATAACACAAGAGCCATTGCTCAAACCAAAGAGCCCAGATCTCATCACAGGGTCAAGCATATTCTAAAAAAGTTCCACTATATACGGGTAATACTAGAATGGGGAAACATCTTAACAAGCAAAGTAGACACAGATCAAAACCTAGCAGACCCGTTCAATAAACTGATGACTCAGGACAAGCATCACCAACATGGGAATGCTATCGGTCTTAGATTTGCTAGCCATTTATTTTGATTTAGTATTTAGATGTACAAACATTCAATCAGTTGTACCTTTTGAATTCACCTTTGATTTACTGGTTAAATGCAAAGTTTGAATCTTACAGTTGTGTTCGATTTTGATACGTTTAATCCATGAATCTTGTATTCTAAATTATCCGCAGTCGGTCAGACTTGTGGGAACGACTCTGAATTAAGACTATTCTGACTTTGGACTCAAGGAGTTGACTTCCAAACTCACAAACCTCATTATGAATGACGTTGGATGTAACTCGCATCAAATCATCTTCATGGATCTTGGTCATAAGATGTATTTGATTTAGGTATACTCATTTAGTTTCCTCTGACCTGAGATACATACTAGAACTTTCGTTTACTGAAGACTATTCTTTGATCAGTGTCAACTGCTGTCGCGTAACTGCTAGTCATAAAGGCATTGGTTGGGAGTGCTTCTGAAGTTCAGTGGGAGTTGTATGTAGTCAAGATGGGATTCTGTACTCTTACATTATATGTGACAGTTAGACATCGGGTCGCCCTCGTTGATTCAAACTGGTGAAGTGTAAGGCCTTACCCAAACTTACTGTGCATTTGATTGGACCACTTTATTCTTGAACGAGAACGATAATGATTGAATGCCATGTGAGATTGAATCTGTTCCATGTCTCATTGTTCAATTGATGTATTTTACAGAAAGGATATATGACGAAGATTGCCATAAGTCTACTGTATTCAAGTAGCAAGTCGTTGCTAAAAAGAAGATACCTTGGTTAGTGGCTTTAAAGTGTCATGACCTGTTGGGGGCAGCTATGTGTAGCTAGAGCACTGCTGGCTGTCTGCATTGAGATCTTATCGGAGACCGTCCAAGTGGGAGCTGTTGGATATTTATGTCTGGTTCGATAAGTCAACGATACCGATTGGGTCTTGACCCGTAAGAGTTACACCGTGGGCAGCGAACTAAAATCAACTTAACCTGTTTAACTGGTAATTACGAACGACATACGAAACGGATCATAATTATATTTATGATCATGAGCGGGTTTATGCTAATTAATAATCTTGTTGCGGGTATTAACTGAGAGACGGGTACATGGACCGGGTGAGATAACCACACCCACCTCGCCACTCATCGCACATGCATCCCCTTGCTGCGTCATTTGTCGCACATGCACCCACGCTACGCCATTTGCCACGCATGCACACTTGCATCGCCACATGTCGCGCATGCAAAGAACCCTTGCCACTTGTCGCACATGCATATGCATGTCCGCTACTTGGCAAACATGCATGAACCTTCATGATCTATTTAATCGGACTTTGGTCTTGCATTTTGATGATGATGAAGAACTAGAAAAGCTCTCAAAACACCACAACTTCTACCGCCACCATTGTGGGCCGCCGTCGTCGCCACCGCCGCTGCCGGACGTCGCCGCCCCTTGCTGCTCTGCCCCTCGCCGCCGCCAGTACCGCTGGCCACCGCTGCCGCTACCCAGCATATACCCGTGTTTCGTTGGTTCGTATCACTAGCACGTGTTCGTTGAACCTTGGTGTCTTAACCGGTTAGTCATTAACCGATGTATATCTTTCTCATCGGTAGCTAATTATCCTTATCATAGTGCTCGTATTTGCATGTAACCGGATCCTGTCGGATTTCATTTATTGTTGATCACTTGTTTATTTTTCTGTTGCGTTTTATTAATTAACTGACCATTATTTATTGAACCGGGTTTTGATAAATAAAATTTAAACTGATCACCATGGAAACCCAACACCCTCTTGTGGGAATCGAACCCAAGACCCATTGGTCCCAAAGTCTTATCCCACCCCCAAGATACCACTAGGCTATAAAGACTTACCTTGAATACGTCGCACGTTAAGGGGCTATTAGACGTTAACCTTCCCCGTAGACACACATTATTTTCTAGTTTTTGTTATATTTTTTTCCTCCCACTAGTTCTTGGATTTGTTATATTGGTGACCGACACACATGAACTTTACAAAATGTCAGCATCGTCATAGTAAGTGTTATACCAGACACTTAACTAAAGAGTTTTGAAATGTATGCACAGAATCTACTCATGTCAGGTAAAACAATATCAAGGGCGGATCCAGAAAATCTTTATTGTGAGTGCGGATGAGGTGTTTAACCATATTTTTAAGAGATGCGGTCGGGTTTTTTTGCCTAAAGGATGGGTCCGCCCCTAACAATATACTCTTATCTTTTAATCAACTTCTCAAAACCTCACCCTTCTATTATGGCTTGTGATGGTTATAGATTCAGGTAGCTTTGTAGACCTTGGTTTTGAAATCTAAAGTGATTTGTAAAGTGTTTGAATTGCAGTGTGTTATGATGATGTGTGACAAACTGACAATGCAATATATATAACGTTTAATTTACTTATGATGTTTTTATAATTAAAGATCAAATATAAGAAATCGTTACCGGCTTTTCTGAATAAAGAACAATTCGGTGTTTGAATATTTGAAAAGACTAAATTTTAAATTATGAAAATGGAGTGTGAATATATTGAGTCAACACAAATTTAAAAGGAAGTTAGGAAAGCACATTCGAGGAATCTACCAATTAGGTTTCAGATTCCTTGCGCATGACATCAAATAGCGAGGGATATGTTGAGCATCAACCATCCTAGTAAAAACACCCACGGCTTGTTTTAATAAAAACAAAAAGTTGCAATATTAGCGAAATTCTATAAAATAACCTTAAAATAATAATAATAAAAACAAAAAGTTGCAATATTAGCGAAATTCTATAAAATAACCTTAAAAAAAAAAAGCAAAACCTAAAGACTAGGGCAGTACATCTTGCCACATAGAGGGCTAAGACACTTTCTTTAACTTGCATGCAATTGTTTAAAGTCTCCATTATCATTACCTAATTTTTATTTTTATTTAAATTTAAACATTAAACCTTATTTAAGTCTGATATATTAATTTAGAACTCATAATTTAAATAAAAAAATAAAATGCCATAATTTAAATAAAAAAAACAATTTCATAATTTAAATAAAAAATACAATGTCACTAAAAAATCACTCGTCTTCGTCGTCTCCTCCTTGTTCACGATAAAACCATGGTGCTCGGTCAAATCAGCTCGAAGGTTATAGTGTGTGTCTCTGTCACGTATCCTCGTTCGGATAACTTCTTTTTCAACGTATGTGAGTAGTGGGTTCGTCGGTTGGTTACTTTCATCATAACTTTCTCCACAAAACGTTTTGCCCGAGTCCTCCAATATTGTAACGCCCGTCTCTTTAAAATATAATTAAAATATTAAATACGCATTTTATGTAAAAATACGGCCTTTCAAAAACTTTGACAAGTTAATGTTCATACCAAATTAAAGTAACAATTGTTTACATAGATCATTTTAAAATAAAACATATTGATCTCTTAGCGGAAGCTTCAAATGACGAGTGTTCGGTCCTTTTCGTCGCTTGATCTCCATCCGGGTACTTTTGACCTTCACCTATGATCAAAACCAACTCAAAGGTTAGTTTTGATAGTTAAATAATGAGTTTAAACAAGTCATATGGGTCAAACAAAGAAAATAAAATAATTCGCCAGCATTTGGAGCTCTCGCGGGCCGCGAAAGCTTGATAAGGATTCGTCGCGGGCCGCGACCGAGGTCGCGTGACGCAACGGTAATTCCCTTTCGCTGTCGCGCAGCGCGACAGCCCATTTTTCACAGCAGGTTTCGTTTCTTGATGCTGCAGATGCCCAGCTATGAGTTTTTAACCAAAACTCAACTTCCAAAAGCCATAACTTTTATTCTACTTATCCAATTCGCGTGATTCTTTTTTCCTACGCGACCGTAATTTGATTCTCCATCGTGTGGAGTTAAAATTCAGCGTTCGGACGAATAAAATTCTAAATTTTATAAGCATTCGGCTTATTATTCAAATTCAACTTTTGACCCGTTTGTATTTAAAGTCACCAACTTGTTTCTTAAACAATCAAAATACATACATTAAAGTATTTAACTCAAAATCCTTAGCTCGGGTTCGTAATAATTTTTTTTATTGAATTATGCGACTAGTACGCAAACTATACGCATAATCCGTTTGACCCGTTTAGTCGATTTAAGAAAGTTTTAGTCTAAAACTAGCTCTTTTCTTTTCATAAATTCCATATCCAAACTGTTTACTTATATTCCACCACAACAAAATTTTATGGTTGATTTAGCATATCTAACCTATTAACCCAAATTTACCCTTTGGTCAGTCATTTCACGCAAATGACCATTTTTCTGCATTAGACCCACGAATGTGCATATCTATAAATTCATTTAGGCGTACCTGGCTCGGGTCAAAGCTAAAACCCGTTTTATTACCGTATCAATTAAGTTGCTAATTCATTGCAATGCAATTTCCATAAGCCATCTTACCTTGTGAGCATTACACTCGACAAGTACTTGTTAGTCGTTATGTGTCAAATGGTATTAACATTACCATTTGACCCGTTTGGTCTAAACGACCAAACATTTTGCACTCATATTTAAATTGTAATTATTCACCATTCCGTTAACTAACTAATCTAGGATTTCTCACCATATAGTTATGTCTTTTAAACCCCCCCCCCTTTTTTTACATGTCTAACCCAACATGGCTTATGCCATATGGTGTCGTTTTAAACTTCAACTCTTTTCCGTCTACACATGACTAAATTGCCTTTTTACTCTTTTTATTCGCTTAGGCTTACCCTAAATAAGTAGCCGTTCAAAAACTCATTTTATATATATGTCATCTTGTGACCAATTACCATTTCACTCATTTTACCATTAAACATGGTTTATCATTATTTTATATGTTCCGGCCCTTTTCATTTCGTGTCGGAACCATATTTCGAATATAGCTTTTGTCGTATTTACAACCTATGAATAAATACATAACTTACAAAAGAGGGTGTAAGCTTTACTTACATTGCATCCGGTTATGCTCTTTTCCGCGCACCCGATCCATTTGAGTCGCTTCTTTTCCCAAGCCGCCACCTAGCTCGTTAAGCGTCAAACTATCGTCGTCATTTACAAGGCGGTTATATTAGTTATTAACAATCACGACTATTCCACCTTACTTATTTTCTATGTCTAAACTACTATTCGACTTCACCATTAGTTAACTTAACTTTTCAAAAGTTAACTACTTTTCGATCACATGGTTTACCAATTAAGTCAAATCAACATTATGATTAGAACCCGCTTTAACCCATATTTCACGTAATTAGTCAAACAAGGCAATTACGCGTTTCATTCGTAATTTCAACATATGAACATTCACTTAGGCATTTTAACAAACACCTTGTGGGCATATTCTATAAAATCAACAATCAAGTTTCATAACTAGTTATTTAGGCAAGTTTTAACATCATTCACAAGTTCTTATGTCTAGCATGCATAACAACACCTAGACTTACTTTATGGAAATCGAATAACACCAAAATGATGATCATAAATCTAGTGTTCATCATCTTCCCACAAAACCCATTTAGCACTTACATAGATGATTATAATTTCATATTTCATATCATTAATTCACCAAGTTTCTCAATCATAGTTCGTTCCTAAGCATGGATTCAACATAGTGTCATTCATACATTCAATATTCTAGCAGTAATTTCGTTTTCAAGTTTTCACCAAGAATTCGAGATGAAACCGAATGAAGAAATTCGACATACCTTGTGATCCCTTCACTTGGGTGATCACGAATTTAGTTAAAGCCCCAATTTTCTAGCTTGATTCCGCTTGATTTTGATCAATTTGATGGATTTAGGGTCTTGAGGAGACCCTCTTTTCTCCTGTACGCTCCACGCACACACACACACACACACTCTAAGTGTGTGTGTTGTGTTTTATTTATTTTGTTTTAATAAAACAAGTTTCCCACTTGGCAATATCAGTCCCTATAGTTCTAAAAATTTATTAATGAGGCTATAACTCATAGTTTACCATTTAATTACCCATTACTAACTAGGTTAATTCTACCTAGTTAACTTAACGGGTTCGGAAAGTTAAAACCCCGTTTTATTTTAAGTCTCGTTAACTCGGGCTCCTTATGAACTTTGTCTTCTCAAGTCGTTTGCTCTCTTTTTATTTATTATTAGGCTTATTTATTTAAATCCTAATAATTTCCGGGTTAATATTTTCTGCTAACGGTATTCTACCCGCTCTTTAGTATTAACGGGGTTTAATTACCAAACCCGTTTTCGCCTTACCTGGATGGTATCGAATTTCGCAGTCGTAGTCGTTTAACTCTACCCAGCGACGCTGACGCATGTTCAGTTCCTTTTGGTTGAAGATGTGCTGAAGGCTCTTATGGTTAGTGAATACCACACACTTAGTACCATAAAGGTAGTGTCGCCATATCTTCAAGACAAAAACAACTGCACCAAGTTCAAGGTCATGCGTAGTGTAGTTTTTTTTCACGAATTAAGTATGGTGGTGGATCTAGATTGGAAACCAAAGTTCCCACAGAACAGACTTTGATGTTCCAGAATTAACTATACGGAAAATAGCAATCAGGACAACCATTCAACACTTGAAAATCATCGAAACTTGGGAAACTGTCACATTCGTACGAACTGGATGTGCCCTTTAGTACGAGAGGGATGTCCCTCTCGAATGACTGTGCTTGTCATTCGAACGACTGTGACTGTTTCTTAGGTAAATTAGTTCGGTTTTCTTTGAACTGATTACCTACTCAACTGAAAGTGGCTCAAACTCGAATCCACGACTATTGACTTAGCTTGTGAGCTCGTTGTTGGTGCATATTCTGTGACAACAGCTTAATAGTTTGATTATTTAGTTTTTGGATATTTTGTATTGGGCTTAGCATATTAGTTTGTGAGTTTATTGTTGTAATGGGCTTGGAGAATGGCCTAGCCCAGTTGGAAGCCTAGTTCACAGATATGTGGTATATAAACATGTTTTGTGATTAGGGTTTTAGTGGTCTTAGAGAAGTCTTGGAGAAAACTGAACAGAAATGCTAGAGAGAGAGATAGAATTTCGTAGGGTTGAGAGAGACAAGATCATAAAGAGTGGCTGTGAGGTTGTGAGTCTTGAATTGATTGTAAAACTGCAAGTTTGGATAATCAATAGAAGACTGTTTAATTTGTGAATTCTGTTTCTACTATTTTCTGTAACAATCTGATCTAGAGGATTCCTCACTCTAGGTTAGATAGACAATTCTGTCAAGATCCATAGGATTAAGGGATCTACAATTGGTATCAGAGCATTAGGCTCTTGAAGAAGCTCGGTTCAGAATTGATTGCTGCAAGAACTTGAAGAATTTTCGATATTTTTGAAACTGAAAAACTAGGGTTTTCGAAATTTCTATATTTCTGATATATTTTTACGAAATTGTGGTTGTTTTGATCTTACTGCGTATTTAGTTTTCCCGATTTGCAGGATTTCGGGACAGTTCTGGCTGATTTTTGAAGAATTTTGACTGGAAAAACTTGAAGATTCAAAGATTTGTTCTTCGTGTTCTTCATTCTGTTGTTCATTGTTTCTTAAAAATTACTGATAATTTGCTTCATCGATTATGTAGGAAAGTGTTAAAAGGATCTGGAAAATCTTTTAAAATTTTGAAAAGATTGAATTTCAGTATTTTCTGGCGTATTTGTTAACTGGCATGCAGAACAAGTTTGCTCTGGCGTATTTACTGGCAAACCAGCGTTTTTAACTGACCCGACGTAAAACATATATGCACATATATATGTACATATGCTTCGTTTGAGGGGGAGAAAAGCAGAATGAGTTTATAGGAGAATACAATGTTGATCTTGTGGTGGAATTTGTGATGCGCTTGCTTAAAAGAGGGGGACGAAAAGAGGAAGTAAGGAATTGGATGAATACTTTTTTGGGTAATGATAAAGACTCCGTTGTTTCTTGGTTGTGGGATCATTTAAAATCAAACCAAGATCTATGCACACAATCAGAAGAATCTATTCCCGATGAAGAGGCTAAACAGAAACCTCAAGCCTAGCAAGCTGCAGTCAATGCCCAGCACCCCAAGCCCAAGTCCAAACTCAGCCAGACAAACCAAGATCGCTCATTGACACTGTCAACTATCTATTGTGTACTGAACCTTGCAGGAATAGGGTTGCACAACTTAAGGCACTAAATTCTAAAATGATGGATGATTATTGTCACACCCCCAAAATCCACATGCGGAGTATCACCGCTTGGAGGCATGACTGACAAGGATCCAGCCACCAATCATATTGAACTATGAAATCAAGTAAATAAAACTAAACCCAATATAATTGGTGTTTAAAAGAAACCAAACATGTTTAAGCAATCAGGGGAAGCATAGTAATGTTTAAATAACCAAAACATAGTTTAAAGTTCAAATGTTAAGTACGGGACATAACAGTCCATATCCCACAACGACCTCCTCCTCGTGCAAGCTCCATAAGCATCTAACGACCTGCAAGGCATGTAACAACGAGTCAACAACAAAGTTGAGCGAGTTCACAGTTGGTTGTTTAGTTGTACCAGTTTGTTTTGAAAACCACAAGTTGTTTCGTAAACCACGAGTTAAGCAGTTCCTTTATTTCCCAACCATATCCATAACCAGTGGGGGCTTCCCCATGTGAACCACTAGACCGTTACCATATCAACAACTGACGAACAATAGTTGTGCCCTACGTCAATGTCTATCATCATTGACAGTTTGCCATGATCCATTAGTACACGCCCGTCCGAACAGCACGGTGTGAGGTTTGTCGAACCTAATAGCGCTATTAACTAATGACCCGCTCGCCATCGGCCTCGGAGATTAAATCGATATAAAATGAGGGACTTAATGATAGAGTTTTGTCTAGTAAGTTTAAGGTTGTTGTCCTACCCAAGGAGGACGAACGTACGTATTCTACCCAAGGAGAATACGCAGGATTAATATTGGCATCCTACCCAAGGAGGATGGCCGTACATTATCCTACCCAAGGAGGATATGTAGGTTCCGTTTTAATTCTTTAACCCATTCCCAAACCACCGGGAATCCCATGCCTTAGAAAGTGTGTGAACTCACCTCGGTTTGCTTGGTAAGATTAACTACTCGATTCCAACAAATCAGTCAAAGCCTATGGTATGCACGTATACACAATCAGTTGACATCCACATAGTTCACGTATAAATCATGATCATAAAGTGCAGTTCAAGTAACAAACGCCACATAGCACTTAGCAGTTATTCATGTTCAGGGTATTCATAACAGTTAACATAGTCTTTACTAACCTAGTTATCTACTAACAGGGTTAACTTAACTCACTGTTCCTGTTAACCCTCTTGACGAAACCCCTTGTTTCGTCATGATCCCTACTGACGAAACTCCCCAAATTTCGCCGTGACTCCCTTTGACGAAACCCTTAGGTTTCGTCATGATCCTTGGTGACGAAACCCCTATGTTTCGTCGATAAACGAGTTTCGTCAAACATGCATAGGTTACGTCGTGTCAACGGTTATTCACACAGAAACCCTAATCATCACTATCAGCCGTTTCACACTATCATCGAACATATAGTTATCATACAACACAGTAATCATTGATGCTACTACATCATACCAATCATGACACATAATATCTAGCACCAACCCTAATTCACAAAATAACCTTACACAATCTAGATTGCAACCTGAACGTATATCAATGATAAGATCCATTCAACACAAGTGCCATATCAACAGAAACATGTCTCTAATTGGTAAACATGACGAATGAAATCACATGAGTTACCATCATGCAGTTCCTATACAATCGATTTGCACAAGAACAGTAGAAACCCTAATCACATGATTCTCAATCTAAACATTAATCATAGCCAACACATTCAGTAACCAGACTTTCTTATTATAATAGCTATTTACACATATAGCAACAAGTAGATCGAATCGATATTAGTGACTAACCGGTTAAGATGAAACACAAGAATTTCTAGAAGGATGATGGGGAAGGATGATGGTTGCCGTCGCACAAGGGATGGAGAGATAGAGGGGCTCTAGGGTTTTCAATTCTGCTAAAAGTGTGACGAATGAAGCCGTTTCACGTAATTTATACGTACATAAGTGTACTGGGCTTAATGGGCTTCGGCGAATCCCTGGGCCGGTAAAACCCCAGGTTTCGTCTAGTGAGGAAATGGCAAAACCCTCTAAGGTTTCGTCGAGCAGGTTAATGGCAAAACCCTCTAAGGTTTCGTCGAGCTTACAAGGAGTGAAACCCAAGTGTCATTAAGTTAGGGTTCTTAACAGATCATAAGTTTATAACACTGAACACATAAACACATTGATCACATATTAGCATGTACAAATGAGAATGAAACAAGTATTGCATAGAAAAAAAAACCTTGAAAACTCGAGTTGTCACATCATCCCCAACTTGAAAGAAATTTCGTCCCGAAATTTAGCACGTGGTTACTGAGGAAGCTAGTTGTGTTGCGTGGTTTCCTGATTTTTCCTGGGGTGTCACATCATTCCCCCGTTGGTTTGGAATTTCGTCCCGAAATTCAGTAGTAGCTTCAGCCTCAGTAGTGGTTGCACTGTTCTCGAACAACTGGGGATACTTGAGTTTCATTTGGTCTTCTCGTTCCCAGGTGAACTCTGGGCCACGACGGGAGTTCCAACGAACTCGAACAAGAGGTATTCTGGTGCGCTTGAGAATCTTAACGTCTCGGTCTTTGATCTCTACAGGTTCCTCGATGAATCGCAACTGATCGTCGATAGTGAGCTCCTTCAAAGGAACTATGAGGGTCTCATCTGACAGACACTTCTTCAGATTTGACACGTGAAAAACGTTGTGAACTCCACTGAGTTCTTCAGGTAGATTCAACTTGTAAGCGACTTTACCAATTTTCTCAATGATTTTAAATGGTCCGACATATCGCGGATTTAGTTTGCCTCATTTGCCAAAACGAACAACACCCTTCCAAGGTGAGACTTTGAGTAGCACTCGATCCCCAACCTGGAACTCGAGTGGTTTCCTGCACTTATCAGCGTAGCTTTTCTGACGGTCACGAGCTGCCGCCATTCGTTGTCGTATCTGAGCAATCTTCTCAGTTGTGTCTACCACAAGTTCTGGGCCAGTGATTTGGCTGTTGCCAACCTCTGCCCAACAAAGAGGTGATCGGAATTTACGCCCGTACAATGCCTCGAATGGAGCGGCCTGGATGCTGGTGTGGTAACTGTTGTTGTACGAAAACTCCACCAAAGGGAGGTGCTTTTCCCAACCATTGCCAAAATCGATTACACATGCCCGAAGTATGTCTTCAAGGGTTTGGATGGTGCGTTCAGACTGCCCATCCGTTTGCGGGTGATATGCTGTGCTCATGTCTAAACGTGAGACAAAAGACTTGTGCATTGCCTGCCACAGTTCAGAAGTAAAACTCGCATCATGATCGGAAATAATAGAGGTTGGCACTCCGTGCCTCGAAACAACTTCCTTAAGATAAACGTCTGCTAGTGTGGAGAACTTATCCGTTTCCTTGATAGCCAAGAAGTGTGCAGACTTTGTGAGTCGATCCACCATCACCCAAATAGTGTCATTTCCGCGTTGAGATCTAGGCAGGCCAGTAACGAAATCCATGGAAATTTGCTCCCATTTCCATGTCGGGATCTCTGGTTGTTGGAGTAGGCCTGATGGTTTCTGATATTCCATCTTGACTCTCGCACAAGTCAAACATTTACTGACGTAGGTTGCTATGTTGGCTTTCATGCTAGGCCACCAGTATGTAGTCTTTAAGTCGTGGTACATCTTATCCGAACCACGATGTACTGAGTAACGAGACTTGTGCGCTTCATCCATCACAAGCTCGCGTAAGTTTCCGTGAAGTGGCACCCAGATGCGCCCGTTTACATAGTAGGCGCCGTCTCCCTTTTGTTCTAACCGTTTCCTCGATCCTTGTAGGGACTCCACCCTGGTGTTCTCTGCTCTCAATGCCTCAACCTGAGCATCTCGTATCTGAGTAGGGAGACTAGATTGGATGGTAAGTTGTAACGCTCGCACGCGTTTTGGTGTAGTATCCTTTCGACTGAGGGCATCGGCCACAACATTGGCCTTGCCCGGATGGTACTTGATCGCGCATTCGTAATCATTCAAGAGTTCGACCCATCGACGTTGTCTCATGTTTAACTCCTTTTGCATAAAGATATGCTTGAGACTCCTGTGATCGGTGTAAATGGTGCACTTGATACCGTACAGGTAATGTCTCCATATCTTAAGTGTGAAAACAACCGCTCCCAGCTCCAGATCGTGAGTAGTGTAATTCTTCTCGTGAACCTTAAGTTGCCGCGATGCATAAGCAATGACCTTGTCACGTTGCATCAACACGCAACCAAGTCCCTGAATGGACGCGTCGCAATAAACCACAAAATCGTCTGTGCTATCAGGCAATGAGAGGATATGTGCACTACATAGTCTATCTTCCAAGTGCTGAAATGCAGATTCCTGTGCATCACACCAACGATAGTTGACACCCTTTTGAGTTAGTGAAGTGAGAGGTTGTGCAATCTTGGATAAATCCTTGATGAACCTTCTGTAATAGCCCGCCAAACCCAAGAATTGGCGGATTTCTGTTGGCGTACGGGGTGCAAGCCGGTTCTTGATCGAGTCGACCTTTGATGGATCAACATGAATCCCATCCTTGTTTACCACGTGGCCTAGAAAATGGACTTCGCGAAGCCAGAAGTCGTATTTCAAAAATTTGGCATACAACTGCTCTGTTCGAAGGAGTTCCAAAATAAGTCGCAGATGATGTTCGTGTTCCTCCTGACTCTTAGAGTAGATCAGGATGTCGTCGATGAAAACAATAACGAATTTATCCAGGTAAGGCTTGCACACTCTGTTCATAAGATCCATGAAGACCGCAGGTGCGTTCGTCAATCCAAAAGGTATAACCAGAAACTCGTAATGCCCATAACGAGTCCTGAATGCTGTCTTAGAGATATCCTCGTCTCGGACTCTCAGTTGATGGTAGCCTAACCTCAGGTCAATCTTGGAGTTGAAACTCGACCCTTGCAACTGGTTGAATAAGTCATCAATGCATGGAAGGGGATAGCGATTCTTCACGGTCACCTTGTTAAGTTCGCGGTAGTCAATGCACATTCTGAAGGTACCGTCTTTCTTCTTCACAAATAACACTGGAGCTCCCCAGGGCGAAGAGCTAGGACATACGAAACCCTTTTCCAAGAGTTCTT
Organism: Helianthus tuberosus; assembly: GCA_030545235.1. Classification (NCBI taxonomy): domain Eukaryota; kingdom Viridiplantae; phylum Streptophyta; class Magnoliopsida; order Asterales; family Asteraceae; genus Helianthus; species Helianthus tuberosus. The sequence continues at coordinate 1,874 of JARYGA010057168.1, read as the reverse complement.
GTAATTGCGAGGACAGTTCTTCAAGTTCTGTTGGAGCTAAACAATAGGGTGCTCGAGCTATGGGCACTGCTCCAGGAGCTAGCTCGATTTGAAACTCGACTTGCCGATGAGGAGGAAGACTAGGTAATTCCTCAGGAAAGTCACGTACGATTGGAATATCTTCTATCTTCTTCCTTTTCTTTGAGGTGTCAGTGACGAGGGCTAAAATAGCAGTGTGGCCCTTTCGCAAACACTTCTGGGCCTTAAGGAAAGAAATGATGCCCACAACAGCACCACTCTTGTTGACATGAATCACTAAAGGTTCTTCACCAGAACGAGGAATGCGGACGATCTTCTCCTTGCAAATAATTTCCGTTTGATGTTGATATAGCCAATCCATTCCAATAACAACGTTGAAACTACCAAGTACGATAGGAATAAGGTCGATAGAGAAGGTCTGACCAGCTAAGACGAGATTACACCCTTAACTATGTGTGTGGCCTCGAGACTTTTACCATTTGCTAGTTCTACCGTGTGTTTGGTGTTCAAAAGTGTTGGAGTGCGCTTAAGCATTTGACTAACCTTTAGGGACACATAACTGGTATTGGCACCCGAATAAAATAAAACAGTAACAAAGAAATCATCCAGAAGAAACTTACCCATCACAACGTTGGGATTGTTCCTTGCATCACCCTGACCCAGCACAAAAACGCGTCCCCTAGCACCATTGCCATCATTGTTACCCCCGTTATTGTTCCCGTTCCCCAGATTATTGTTGTTGTTCTGATTCTGGTTCAACTGGGGGCAGTTCCTCTTGATGTGACCCTCAGCACCACACTGATAGCATCCCCTGTTACCCTGTTGTTGCTACGGCTGACTCTGTGGAGCCGGTGGCTGTTGTTGACGATTCTGATTTGCAGGTCGTGCGCCCCTGCAATCCTTTGCTTCATGACCAAACTTATTACACCTCAGACAACAACCCTTGTTGCACTGCCCACTATGATGCTTGTTGCAGCGGTTGCACTTGGGGTGGTTTCCCCTGTATCCACCCTGCCCTTGACTACCAGAAGATTGCTGACTAGGACTCTGGTAGTCATCAGTCTTTCGCTGCTGAGACTGAGACAGAGCTGATGTTGAACCCTTGCTTGAGACTCCATCCCATTTGTGCTTGTTGTCGCTGGGGGCATCAGATATAGTAGTGGTAGTAGCACCAATTCGCTTGGGCAGCGTGTTCTGCTCGACTGCCTGATCAGTGAGACGATGAGCCAAACGAATAACTTGCTGGATAGTGGCGAGGTTTGCTGCAGTCACATGGCTCTAGATCTCTGGCACTAAACCTTTAAGGTACAGCTCGATACGCTTGATAGGAGGATCTACCATAGTAGGACACAAGATAGCCAGCTCGTTCGATCTCTTCGTATACGCTTCAATTTCCGATCCCGTCATCTTTAAGTTGAAGAACTCTACCTCCAGCTTGTGGATGTCATCACGATTACAGTACTCTTCCTTGATTAATTCCTTGAAATCGTTCTATGGGGTGGCATTAGCAGCAACCAACCCAACATCTGAACCTGAGTGTTCCACCACGTGAGCGCTACACCCTCAAGAGTACCAGTAGCATACTTCACCCTACGAGCCTCAGGGCATTCACACATCTCGAATACAGACTTGAGCTTCTCAAACCAGTGAAGGAGGCCTACAGCTCCTTCAGTGCCGTTGAAAGTAGTGGGTCGGCAATCCATGAAAGTTTTGAAAGTACAAACAGGAGGCTGAGCATGTTGACCTGTCGTGCGAGTAAGAAGAGACAAGGTTAAGCACAAGTGTTGGTTTACGAGTGTAGGATCTAATGATCCTAGAGTAAGTTGCTATGGCAGATTATACCTCCTGCCTGAGCG
>JARYGA010057167.1:0-43276 GCA_030545235.1 Helianthus tuberosus | reverse complement strand
ATTTGATGGATTAATATTTATTTGTGGCATATCATATTTTATACTGTAATTGTTTGCAAAGTCTAAGAATTGTATTCCTATTGGTTCTAGGCAATGTGTAATATGTATTAATCTGTCTTCTACTGTTCTTGTACTTAATTCATACGATAATTTTTTATGATATTCTATAGGTGCTAAACTATATGAGATTAAGCTTTTTGTAGCTTCTGTATCAACTAATGCTGTTAAATCTAGGTATTTATTATTATCTAACCATAAACGACATTGTATATTTATCATGTTTGTTGATCCTTGTGTTTGTATGTAAGTTTGATCATCTGGTTTTTGTTGAGCCATTTTACTTATTTCTTCTGTTTTAATTAATCTCTCAAGTTCTTCTACTTTGTTTTCTAAGTTTTTTTTATTTTTAAACTATGTAACTCCATTGTTAATTCTAGTTTATCTATTCTTTCATTCTCATTATTTTTGAAACTTGTTTTAACTTTAGATGTTGTAGCTATATCTTTGTCATAAATTTCCTTAACACATTTAAAACAAATTTCTTTAAAACATTTGTTGCATTGTGACCTTTTTTCTATACTAGGGTAATATCCACAATTGTAACATCTTATGTGATTATTTCCTTTATTTTGTCTCCAATCATGTTCATAATTTTCTTCTATATTCATATATGTATATGTTACTTTTGTTGTTGGATTTTGTTCTTCACTGTAAATACTATATATTGATTCGTTATCAGATTCATCATCTGTTCCTAGAGCTTCTATTTCATAGTCTTGTAATTGTTCTACTAAATTAGCTCTTTCCATATTTTTTCTTTTATTTAGACATTTATTAGCTAAGTGTGTTGTTTCTCCACAAGTATAACATCTACATTTTCGTGTTTGTGGTTTTTTAACATATTTATTTGTATTATAATTTTTTCTATAATTTCTATTATATATTGTTTTTTTCGTATCTTTTTCTTTTTATCATAAACTCCATATGCTTGTGGTGTATAAATTGCTGTTTAACAGAATGCATAAGCATTTCTTTTTAATTGTTCTTGTAATGCTACTTCCTTGCATTTTTCTTCTAATATACCGAATGTATAAGTTATTCTTGTTCCTATTCCTAAATTCTGTTGTGTACCATAATTTGTTTTCCATGCTTCATGTATAGATTTTCCTAAATCACCTGGTAGTTTTATAAAATATTTATCACATAGATTATCATCCATTGCTTTTCCTGTTTGTGATAATAATCTTGTAAAATCTAATGTGAATTCATTTATGTATTTCATATATGCTATACTTAATTGTTCTAAATTTCTGATAGCTGTATCTTGTATTAGAGAGTTATTTTTTGCTAGATCAACTCCTAATATAAGTGTTCTAATTTGTGATGTAAAATTGTAGGGATTATCTCCTAATGCTTTAAGATTATTTATTTCTTCTGGATTTTGTGTTTTCTTACTTTGCCATATTTCTAATGCTATTGGTCCTAATGTAGTTTCTAAATATGAAAACATATCCATGCTGTCTTTTTTATTTGTTTCTCATAATCTTACTACATTTTGCTCCCATGTTAAAACTTCATCTATCCATAACTGTGGCTTTTGTTGTTCTAACAATAACATATTTCCACTGTATATTTGTCCTATAGGCAATCTTCTTCCTTTTCCTATAGAATTAGATTCTTGTTGATAATTAATTGTTGGTTGTGTCCATGGTTCTCTGCCATGACTTTCGTGTGTACCACTATATCAGAGAGGGAATCAGAGAGGGAGATGGTGAATGTTTTTTTTTAAATACAACTTAAAAACGAAATATACAACTTAAATAAAAAGAATTATAAGACTTACTTTGATGGAGATATGCACAGCGGATGATGATGGATGAGAGTATGCACAGCGGAGTAAAAGGCTGCAGAAGAAGAGTTTTTTTTTATGTGTGTTGGAATATTATATGAAGAACTGGAGAAAATTTGGGATGTTAAGGGAGTGGAGCTAAAGAGATGTGGAGAGAGTTTTTAGTGTGCCATTGAAGTAGTAATCTTATTACTTGGAATGGTTCTTCGTGTCTTACAACGATTTACAATGCCTCTATATATAGGCAAGAATAAAGCAACAAAGTCATATTCCTAGTCTAATCACAGAAAATAAATGATATACAAAATTTAAAAGCCTAGTCTACAAAGTAAAATAAACGATTGATTACAAAGCTAGATAATAAAGTTAGGTTTGAAATTATTGCCCTCTGTCGACCGCTTTCTGTAAATAATTGAATTTATAGAACGTCATTGCTTTCGTAATGTTTTTGTCTTTTGTCATCTGTCGTCATTTCTTCTAGAAGTCCCTGTGTGTGCTGTCTATTGACTGTGGACTCAAACAGTCTTCGTGTTCACAATCTTCGTATTCTAGGTTTATGATATGCTGTAGCTGTAGAGTGTCTCCTTCCCCTGCAAAAGGTAGAAGCATTCTCCAATTTGTTTTTGTATAAACTTGTATGTAGTGTCCTTCGCCTATCAATTGATAGTTTCTCCATGGAAAATAGTCAGGAATTTATGGGGTTTCCTGATTTTTTTAATAAACTGTGTAAAGCTATCTGGGATCTTTTCAGTTGTATGATCTATATGTCTCAACCAAGGTAAAGTTGTTAACTCTATGTTGGTTTTTGTCATTGCTGTTTGTAGATAATTGCTTGTATTTTTGTGTTTATTATGTTCAATGAATATTCTCTTTCTAGCTAGTCTGTATGTGTATGAATCTGTGTAAGGAAATGAGGAAAATATTTTGCAACCAATAATCGAGGTTATCGATCTTGTTGCAATATTTCCTGCTACTAGAATAATTTTTTCTCCAAGCTTATTGAGGAGATCTTCTGTTCTTCTGTTTAACTTGATTTCCAAGTAATCAAGCATACCATGATGATAGAATTGAATTATTTGTTCATCTGTCAATTTTGTAGGATGGTGTACTTGAAGTAACAGAAGACCAATTCCATCTCCTGCTTCATTTGTTCTTTCCACCACTGTGAATCCTTGTTGTTCACTGTCAAATCTAAATGCCATGTCTACCAACTGTTGTTGCAAATTGTATAGAATTAGAGGGAATTCTGTACATACTTTTTATGAAACAAGGTTCTCAAATTCTGGGAACCTTTCTGTAACTGGTTTTAAACATTGCCACCAGGGTGTGTCTAAAATCCTTGTTCTAAAGGATTCAAAAGTTCTGTGTATAACTGTTTTGTCTTCTTTTTTCTCGAGCCTCTGTAGTAACTGTGTATTTTTTGCTTCGAGCATCGCTACTCTTTGTTTTAACAGATTATTTTCAATTTTTATTTGTATGCCTTGTGTATCTTTCGCCTTGTCTTCATGTTGTGTTTTTAATGTTAAAGTAAGTTCTTGCTGAGCCTTTATATACTGTTTAGGATCTGTTTTGGCTATATCAGAAAAACTTTTAACCTCTTCAGGTTATATGTAAAAATTTTGTATACCAAAACTGTCTCTTGCTACTTGAAGAGCTTCAGCAAAACTTTTATAACCTTTCCAAAATGATCCCCCCTGTACAATTTATGTGTTTCACCACTGTTTCCCATTTATTAAAAATACCATTTTTTGTACCTCTAAATATAACATAATGAGTGTAATTGGGTTTTGTTTTAAACTGTCTTTCAGGTGTTTTTAAACTTGGTTCCTGAAAGTAAATGCTTAAAGCATTTAGAACCTGTACTTTGAATGTTGAAGCTTGTGGCATGGTTTGAATATGCCATAAGTTATCTAATAAACATTGTTGTTTATCTGTAAGTTTCATTCCCATAATAGGACGAAACATTTTATCAACTTCATTACATATTTGTAAGGCATATGTTCCCAATTCAATCACCGGCTTGGGTGAAAAATTGGTGTGCAAAGGTCGTTTGCCAGCTGCCTTTGGTTGCTGTTGTTTATAAAACTGTCCCATCATTATCCGTGGTAATGAGGTGTGAGGAGAACTGTATATTCTTTCTGTTGACTGTAGATATGACTGTTGAATTTTTTCTTCATCCGAAGAAGAATTCCCCTACTTTGGATGTATAAGCTTTAATTTTTCCTTATCTTGTTTCCTGTCATGTTCACAATTTTCTTCTGTATTCATATATGTATATGTTACTTTTGCTGTTGGATTTTCTTCTTCACTGTAAATACTATATTTTGATTCGTTATCAGATTCATCATCTGTTCCTAGAGCTTCTATTTCATAGTCTTGTAATTGTTCTACTAAATTAGCTCTTTCCATATTTTTTCTTTTATTTGGACATTTATTAGCTAAGTGTGTTGTTTCTCCACAAGTATAACATCTACATTTTCGTGTTTGTGGTTTTTTAACATATTTATTTGTATTATAATTTTTTCTATAATTTCTATTATATGTTGTTTTTTTCGTATCTTTTTCTTTTTATCATAAACTTCATATGCTTGTGGTGTATAAATTGCTGTTTAACAGAATGCATAAGCATTTCTTTTTAATTGTTCTTGTAATGCTACTTCCTTGCATTTTTCTTCTAATATACCGAATGTATAAGTTATTCTTGGTCCTATTCCTAAATTCTGTTGTGTACCATAATTTGTTTTCCATGCTTCATGTATAGATTTTCCTAAATCACCTGGTAGTTTTATAAAATATTTATCACATAGATTATCATCCATTGCTTTTCCTGTTTGTAATAATAATCTTGTAAATTCAAATGTGAATTCATTTATGTATTTCATATCTGCTATACTTAATTGTTCTAAATTTCTGATAGCTGTATCTTGTATTAGAGAGTTATTTTTTGCTAGATCAACCCCTAATATAAGTGTTCTAATTTGTGATGTAAAATTGTAGGGATTATCTCCTAATGCTTTAAGATTATTTATTTCTTTTGGATTTTGTGTTTTCTTACTTTGCCATATTCCTAATGCTATTGGTCCTAATGTAGTTTCTAAATATGAAAACATATCCATGCTGTCTTTTTTATTTGTTTCCCATAATCTTACTACATTTTGCTCCCATGTTAAAACTTCATCTATCCATAACTGTGGCTTTTGTTGTTCTAACAATAACATATTTCCACTGTATATTTGTCCTATAGGCAATCTCTTCCTTTTCCTATAGAATTAGATTGTTGTTGATAATTAATTGTTGGTTGTGTCCATGGTTCTCTGCCATGACTTTCGTGTGTACCACTATATTAGAAAGGGAGATGGTGAATTTTTTTTTTAAAATACAACTTAAAAATGAAATATACAACTTAAAGAAAAAGAAATATAAGACTTACTTTGATGGAGATATGCACAGCGGATGATGATGGATGAGAGTATGCACAACGGAGTAAAAGGTTATAGAAGAAGGGTTTTTTTTTTTTATGTGTGTTGGAATATGATATGAAGAACTGGAGAAAATTTGGGTTGTTAAGGGGGTGGAGCTAAAGAGATGTGGAGAGAGTTTTTAGTGTGCCATTGAAGTAGAAATCTTATTACTTGGAATGGTTCTTCGTGTCTTACAACAAATTACAATGCCTCTATATATAGGCAAGAATAAAGCAACAAAGTCATATTCCTAGTCTAATTAAAGAAAATAAACGATATACAAAATTCAAAAGCCTAGTCTAGAAAGTAAAATAAACGATTGATTACAAAGCTAGATTCTAAAGTTAGGTTTGAAATTATTGCCCTCTGTCGACCACTTTCTGTAAATAATCGAACTTATAGAACGTCATTGCTTTCGTAATGTTTTTGACTTTTGTCATCTGTCGTCATTTCTTCTAGAAGTCCCTGTGTGTGCTGTCAATTGACTGTGGACTCGAACAATCTTCGTGTTCACAATCTTCGTCTTCTAGGTTTATGATATGTTGTAGCTGTAGAGTGTCTCCTTCCCCTGCAAAAGGTAGAAGTGTAACACCTCGAAAATTCACGTCCTATAATGTGTCGACACGTGTCATAATGTTTAAACGTGTGAAAGAAATATTATAGAAGGACTAAAGTTGAGAAACGTGGAAAGTATGTGAATGTGCGTATTCTAAGTGTCAACTGTGAATAATTATATTATATATTACCCCTACACGATGCTCATACCTTCAAACGAATAAATCATGGATCATACGAAGCTAAATGTGTGTGATTTCAAACTACAGGGACCAAATGTGTCAACATGTTTAATTTATACCTCTGAGTGACCTTTTGACGAACCCGAAGCTTTGTAAATATTAATTATACTCACGAGAATGCACCATAAAAATTTCATAAGGTTTCGTTAATGTATGAGAAAGTTATGATCAAATTCGTGTGCGAAGTGTTAAAGCGTAAACGTCGAAAGTTAGGACTTTTCGGGTGAAAATAAAGTTACCCGGGGACTTGGCAAAGTGGGTATATGATTTAAGGCCTTAGTAGATCAATTGTGGAGGTTTAAAGTGCAATAAATCAGTAACTATTCGAGTTTTGAAGAGACAAGGGCTGAATCGCAAACAAAATCAAAAATCTGATCTGCTAGGGGGTCGCGCTGCGCGACGGGACCCTCGCGCTACGCGAGGGTGTGCCCAGCTCCGAAAAAAAACGCTGGTGGTCTGCCATTGCGTAATTTCGCGACCTCTACTCGTTTTTCCACTTCTCATGGCCCCTAAAACACCTCCTAAGCCCCTAGGACACCTGTTGATTGTTTGTGGGCACTCATAGACTTATTTGTCAATGATTTGTGGTGATTGAAACCATTATAAATAGCCCTTCAAAGTCACAAACATTCTCACACCTTCATCTGATCATTTGGAGCCTTTCTGGAGCTAAGGAACTCTCCCAACTGATCATAAGTCGTGCATAGGACCCTTGTAAGTGTTCTAATCCTTTCTTGTTTGAGTTTAGCTTAGTTAATTAGCTAAAAGTCAAACCGTCGTAATTACGGTTTGACTTCGAGATTAGTCAATAATGGCTCAGTCAAATCTCGAATTAAAAGTAGTTATAAGTTGGTATTTATGTGGGTAATAAAACCCCAAAGGGGTTCCCCCTGATCACCACTTTAACTAGTTCAAAAGTCGGGTCAAACATATACTTAAAAAGTCAACAGAATTCTTAAAAGGTCATTTATGCATAATTAGCTATCTAGACCATGTATAACCTGTTTGATTAGTGTTATAACTTAGTAATTAGTGTAAGAACATGTCCAAACCTGTTCAACCCGACTATTTCCTGTTTAGACCCGGTTCGGAACCGAAAGTCACATAGTTTGACTTTCACTTTGACTTTCAGTTCTGACCCGTTTGAGCATATTTTAGAAATGCCACAGAGCTTAAATTGGACTAGGTTACATGTTAGGACAACCCTCTGTGATTGTGCACCTCGGTTCATTAGTTATCCAATTAATATGCAAGTTTCCGTTAATTGTTCATATGTTGACCGTTATGCCCTTATTACCTTAAAACATGATTTATGAAAATGTAAAAGTGTAGAAACCTTGAATATTGATATATAAACTTGTATGCAAAATTTGACATCAGTTTGACTTGTAGATTAAGAGTTATGCTCATTAGCGTAATTACGGTGCTTTATGTTAATAAAATGGCGTAATTAGCGTATAGCCTAATTAAACATACTTTTTGGTATCAAACGAATTACCCACTGGTGTAAAATATTATTTTGGGAATTTTAAAGATTTTTAATTAATTTTAGGCTGAGCATAACTCATAGTCGTAGGCTTAATTCGGTAATTGTCGGTTTTGCCCTTACGGGCCATAAAATGAGTTTTACACATCTAAACGACTCCAAACCTTTTGCCACTGATTAGTTATGATAAATGAATTATTTTAAGCCTTCTGGAAATATAAAAATATCAGACTTAAGTATCGAACCCGGTAATGGCCTTTAATCGCCTTATTTAGCGTTATTAGCGCATAGTATGTTTTAAAATCATATTGGACATACCCGGGTTGATACCTACTGATATAAGAAGCAAATTATCATATTTTAACAGTAAGCAAAAGTTGATAAACTCAGACTTCAGATTTGAGCTTGTCGGCTTATGTGAAATTACCAAAATACCCCTACGGGGCCTAGTTTGGTTAAAAATGATAAGTTTCACATACATGCTTTAGCCTACTGTTAAAACTCATCAAATTGAGTATGTTTGCTGTTTACATCAGACCTGTAACTCAGTTAGACATTTAAACTCTTTTACAAACTTTAAAATGACCAAACTACCCCTACGGGGCATAGTTTGTGTTTAAATCAGTTTCGGGCATAACGAAAGACACCTTACTGATGTCACAACATATTTGAGACATAATTAACTTAGGAAATCTGTATATAGATCTCATGACTACCCATCACGCTTATTACGCGTACGGTTCGGTTTATGTAACAAGTTTATATAAATTAGCCGAAACGGGTCAAACCTTAACGGTTTTATCTCAAAATCCAGAATGTGAATAATAAACCCATATTAAACAAGTCTTCAAACTTGTCGGGTCTAAATCACATTCTATCCGGTCTTCGCTTAATTGTGCGTACGAACCGTATCTTGAAACTAGCCGGTCTAAGCTTAAGCTTAATAAAAGACCCGTTAGAATTCTAATAGGTTATATTAAACCTTCGTTCCAGATTAGGAGAGACAGTAAAAGCTACGTGCATTCTACTTATTGTGAATTATACTTGCATCAGGTAAATACTTTTAACTTATTTTCCCTATACGGGCTTGGGTTACGGTACATAGCGTACCGCTTGATCGGGCATCAAATCTCCACGCTTAGTGGGTAGTTGAATAATTTGATCGGCTCGTTTTAAACAGATGTGTTTACTTTACAGCCTTTGGGGGGGTTAATGACCATGTCCCGGATATCCCTGGCATCATCTTACGAGATGGCCACGACCTGAGCACGGGGTGTAGGCGTACTCCCGTGTATAACTCACTTAAAGTGGTGTGTCTATTGATCTTTAACCCGGATACGTTCCGGGCTACTGAACGCATAAGTAACATGTAATTCGTTCACAAGATTATTATATTATTAAAATAATTCTCCCAAGTTAAATAAAATGATTTATGCCACGTGCATCCAAACCAATTTTCAATCATTTTCCAAAATGAGTCAGTTGAATGTATTTACCAGTGTAAACTGACGTATTTTCCCAAAAAGACTGAATGCAGGTACTAAACGTAATTGGCTGGATTGTCTCCTAAGCATCAATAAAAGTCTCGCAAGCTTAGGATGCCAGAAGTCTGTTGAACAACTAAATGTTATTTTGTTTCGATCCGTTCTGTGGATAAACACCGGATATTGTGACTTTGTTTACAATAAATAAATTCGGATGTATTATATTTTCAATTGCTTCCGCTGTGCATTATTATATTGTGTTGTTTGACTATTACGTTGCCAACCACGTCACGATACTCCCCCACCGGGCCCACCGGTGACACGTGGAAATCGGGGTGTGACAGGTTGGTATCAGAGCCAACACTGAGTGAATTTAACACTAGCCTTTTGTGTTTAATCTCAGTTACACAATTGCACATTTCTAAACTTTCGAGTCTAGACATATAACTTAGGACAAATTCCAACTTGTTTGTTATTGCTGTCCTTTATTTTATTTTATCATATATGGTTGTTGTTATCTCATATTGTGTTGACAGGAAACATGCCTCCAAGATTTCTCCGTACACGGGGACGAGGACGAGGAAAGGGGCCAGTTACAGCCCCCAACGACCATGAAGCAGGGCCGTCTAATACACGAGCTCCAGCTGCGACGGAAAGCGAGGACCCACACCGAAACAGGCGCAACCAGTACGAACCAGCAAGGCGATCCGTTTCGCACAGCTCTACCCCTCCGGTCCACAACTCGTATGGACCACAATCAGAAGACGAGCCTAACAACCCTCTGCCTTCATACATACCACTTCAGAGATCCCTATCTCATCATTCATATGGCGACCCTACACCTATCTTTCGGGGACAGTTTAACCCGGTAGGGTTCATACCAGAACCCGTGGGTTTCAACCCACTGGGTCCAGAGGACCACTTTTCAGAGGATCACGCGGATGATATGGACGAGGATACGGACCCCGTCATGCCGGCAAGTGGTACTCCAAACCATCCGATCGAAATCTCCGACGGATCTTCTTTTCACGGATCACCCTATGGTGGTCCAGATAGCTTCCAAGCCCTCTTTAATCAGCACCAGTGGTATTATACACCATCACACCACTCGTCGTCACATGGGCAGCATCAGCAGCAGCATTCTCAGCAGCAGCAGGAGCCGCAGCCACAGCCACATCATCAAGATTCATCCGAGGATCACCGATTCGTGGCAGTTACGCCACCACCTCCACCGCCACCAGTTCAACCGGCACCTCCTCAACCGCCAAGGCGTAGGAGAACCGGTGCACGCATATCGGTGCGACCAGGGGACTTTCATCTTAGCTCCCCACGTCAGTCGAGTGCTAGTCACTACCCGCCATACCAGGAGGACCCACAAATGGGTGGACCCTCCAACCCTGCTGTACTACAACCACCGCCTATGGGATTTGATAACCCAATCCCGGCATATACGAGTGGCATGGGATACAACCCGTTTGAACCCCCAACGCATCACAACTATGGGTACGCGGAGGCTGATCCGTACATGTTAGCAGCAAACTACAACACCCAAGGACCCTATGGGGATCCATGGGGGGTGAGTTACCCGACCCAGGGATACGCGATACCTCCTAGACCCATCATCCGGACTCAATCGCAGCCACCTAGATTCTCACCACCCGAACATGAAGAACTCCTACAAAGGATAAATCAAGTTGAACGAGTAGTTCACGAAGACCGCCGGGAGAGGCAAACATTCTTCCAGGGATTAGTGGGATTGATTAAGGGGAAGAACAAGAAGGATCGTTGAATTCTTCCACAGTTATTTCCTCCTGTATTTACTGTTGAGCCCCTGCGTGGGTATATTTGGTATGTTGCTCTGAGCCCCTGCGTGGGCATGCTTGTTTGTTTGAACCCCTACGTGGGTGTATTGTTAGTGTGAGTACCTGCATGGACTATTATATTATATAGTCCCTACGTGGACATGTGTGATGTTTGGCCCCTGCGTGGGCATGTGTGTTATTTAACCCATGCATGGGTAAATTTGTAATTTGAAAGACCCGTTTAGGGCAAGTGTGTAATACTTTGATTTAATAAATGGAATGTTTATTTTTATAAATTTCATGATTGCCAATTGTGCATATATACTTTATAAATGGAATAAATAAATTTAAATCATTCCTTCTAAATTAATCTGCCTATGTAATTATTTAATTAAGGATCTTAAAGTGTGAAACCTAGCCTCGTGTCAAATATAAGACCGGGCCAAAATGGTAAGACCTGTTTAAAAGATTCAAATCCCTGTTAACATCTTAAAACATGTTAACACTCCTGGCAGAAGTGATTCGTTAAAAATCACATGCCATTTTTTTATATATATATAAGGATTCTTTAGAAGATTCCAAACCCAGTTTAATGATCTCTAAATCCTGGGTCAACATCATCAATTAAGATGATCATATTTTACCATACTTGGTAGTATGATGCCTACGGGCCCCGCTCACTTTTATATGAGCCAAAAGACAGTGGTAGCTATGACTCCCCGTCTGATAAGGGTAATGGACTAGGTTCAAACCTTAAAAGTCTTGATTCTCTGAAATCATAGCTTATAATTTAAATTGTCCATGTGACCAAGCCTTATGTGCTAATATATATTGTTATTGTTTATGTTTAGGATAAATTTTAATTAAAATCCTAAATTAATACGATTAATAAGTTAACCACATGTGGTCTCTGTTACCATGGTTAACGAGTTACCCTAAGGGGTAATTCCATAATAAACTCCCAAGTAAAAATATTGACCTTGTTTTCTGCAACATATCAATACAAATGGCTAACTCAAATGAAGTCAATAGCCATCCAGTGGAGCCAAATGAGAACGCCCAGATTACGTTAACAGGTGCCGAGTTAAGAGCAATCATAGACGGCGCTGTTACTCAGGCTTTGGATAGACAGTACGAGGAATACAGTGGTACTCGGAGTAGGACCCACTCTGCATCACATTCAAAGCCCAGAACACATTCTGAGGCTCATAACAAACCTCCTCCCAAGAAGAATGGACCCAAGAAAGACGGTGATGACCGTCAGTCCACCAACAATCAAAGTGACCCATCTCAGCATATAGTACTGCATCAAGGACCCCGTAACAAGGGTTGCACATATAAGTACTTTGTGTCTTGTAAACCCAGGGATTTTACGGGGGAGAAAGGAGCTGTCGATTGCATGACATGGCTCGACGAGATGGACACGGTGGTAGATATCAGCGGGTGCGCTGAAAGGGATATAGTTAAGTTTGTGTCACAGTCCTTCAAGGGTGAAGCATTGGCATGGTGGAGATCTCTAATGGAGGCCTCCGGAAAGATCCCGTTGTATAGCATGTCGTGGGATCAATTCATTGCCCTGATCAAAGAAAATTTCTGCCCTCAACACGAGGTGGAGAAGATAGAATCCGACTTTCTATCCCTGGTGATGAAGAACCTTGATTGTCAAGCTTATCTGACAAGCTTCAATACACTGTCTCGGCTGGTTCCCTACCTGGTAACCCCGGAGCCAAAGAGAATCGCTCGCTTTATTGGTGGTTTGGAACCCGAGATCAAGTCCAGTGTAAAGGCTTCTCGGCCAGTTACCTTCAGGTCTGTAACTGACCTTTCCTTATCCCTCACTCTGGATGCGGTCCGGCAGAGATCGCAGAGGAATAAGGCGGCCGAGAAGAGGAAGCATGAAGATGATGGTTCGCGTAGGTCGAATAAGAAACACCGTGGGAACGGTGATCACAAGAAGGGATCGGAATCAAAGAAAGATGCGCATCGTTCTGGAGAGAAACCCACATGCAAAACTTGCAAGAAACAGCACTTTGGAAAGTGCAGACTCGAATCAAACTCGAATAACGAGTCAAGGTCTTTTGCTTGTGGTTTGTGCAAGTCCAAGGAACACAAAACCTTGGATTGCAAGAAGATGAAAGATGCAACGTGCTACCGTTGCAATGAAAAGGGCCACATAAAGACTAACTGCCCTAAGTACAACAAGAAGCCTGAGGAGGCTAAGAAGACTAATGCCAGAGTCTTCAGGATGGACGCGAAAGAGGCTGTGCAGGACGATAATGTCATAACAGGTAGTTTCCTTGTAAATGATGTCTTTGCAAGAGTACTTTTCGATTCAGGCGCAGATAAGTCTTTCGTAGATCATAAATTTTGTGAATTATTGAATTTACCTGTCAAAACCCTAAAAATGAACTATGAGGTAGAGTTAGCAGATGGTACCGTAGAAACCGTCTCTACTGTGTTAGATGGATGTGTTATGTCCATTAAGAACCATTCTTTTCCTCTGTCTCTACTTCCGTTTAAACTAGCCGGTTTTGACATAGTTCTGGGTATGGACTGGTTATCTCATAACCAGGCCCAAATCGTCTGTAACCAGAAACAGGTAGTAATAAAGACTCCGTCTGGTGAACCACTTACCATTCGGGGAGATACCCAGTACAGACTGCCTGAGCAAGTGACTATGCTCAAGGCTTCCAAGTGTTTGAGGAAGGGGTGTGTCATCTACATGGCGCAAGTGATCATTGATGAGCCCAAACCGAAGATAGAAGACATCCCTGTCATTTCTGATTACCCAGAAGTGTTTCCTGAAGATCTACCTGGTTTACCACCAGATAGACAAGTTGAATTCAGGATAGATATCATCCCCGGAGCGGCACCAGTTGCTAGAGCTCCCTACAGATTGGCACCCACGGAAATGAAGGAGTTGCGGACACAGCTAGATGAATTGCTGGCTAAAGGTTTCATTCGACCTAGTTCATCTCCTTGGGGAGCGCCAATCCTTTTTGTCAAGAAGAAGGATGGGTCGATGCGTCTGTGCATCGACTATCGCGAGCTTAATAAAGTCACGATCAAAAATAGATATCCATTGCCCAGGATCGACGATTTGTTCGATCAGCTTCAAGGGGCAAGTTACTTCTCAAAGATTGATCTGAGGTCAGGCTACCATCAGTTGAAGGTTAAGGATGAAGACGTTCACAAGACTGCATTTAGGACTCGTTATGGTCACTACGAGTTCCTAGTGATGCCTTTTGGGCTCACTAATGCACCAGCCGCGTTCATGGACCTCATGAATCGCGTCTGCAAGCCTTACTTAGATAAATTTGTTATCGTCTTCATCGATGACATCCTTATTTATTCTAAGAATCAAGCTGACCACGAGAAACACCTACGTTGTATTCTCAAACTCCTACATCAGGAGAAACTCTATGCCAAATTCTCTAAGTGTGAATTTTGGCTACGAGAAGTCCAATTCCTTGGACATGTGGTCAGTGAGCGTGGTATCCAGGTGGATCCCGCTAAAGTTGAAGCTGTTATGAATTGGCAAGAGCCAAAGACACCTACGGAGATTCGTAGTTTCCTGGGATTGGCAGGATATTACAGGCGCTTCATTGAAATTTTTCAAGGATTGCTGCACCCCTAACTTCCCTGACCAAGAAGAAAGTAAAGTTCGTTTGGGGTCCTAAGCAGCAAGAGTCCTTCGATGTTTTGAAACAAAAGTTGAGCAACGCTCCTGTGCTTACCTTACCTGAAGGCGCTGAAGAATTTGTAGTTTATTGTGATGCATCACACACTGGCATGGGGTGTGTGCTTATGCAGAAAGGCAAGGTGATTGCCTATGCATCACGACAATTAAAGGTGCACGAAAAGAATTACACCACCCATGACTTGGAATTGGGTGCCGTTGTGTTCGCACTAAAACTGTGGAGGCATTATCTTTATGGAATCAAGTTTGTGATCTTTTCTGATCACAAGAGCCTCCAGCATCTGTTTAACCAGAAAGAATTAAACATGAGGCAACGCCGTTGGATGGAAACTTTAAATGATTATGATTGTGAAATCAAATACCATCCCGGCAAAGCGAATGTAGTCGCTGATGCCTTGAGCAGAAAGGAAAGGGTTAAACCTATTCGAATTAACGCCAAGCGTATGGAGATAAAGAACAGTTTGATAGAAAGGGTGTTAGCTGCACAGAAGGAAGCTGTGTTGGAAGCTAACTATCCTAATGAAAAGTTAGGAGTAACTGAGGAGCAGTTAACTCTTAGCAAGGACGGAATTTTACGGTTAAACGGACGAATATGGGTTCCAATTTTTGGAGGACTTCATGATGTCATCCTCCAAGAAGCCCATAGTTCCAACTACTCCGTTCATCCTGGAGCTGATAAGATGTATCAGGATTTAAAGGCAAATTATTGGTGGATAGGCTTGAAAAAGTCTGTAGCCGCCCATGTAGCAAAATGCTTGACATGTGCACAAGTCAAAGCCGAGCATCAGAAACCGTCAGGTTTGCTACAACAGCCTGAACTTCCTACGTGGAAGTGGGAGATGGTAACTATGGATTTTATTACCAAGTTACCCAAGACAAGGAAAGGAAATGATACGATATGGGTTATAGTTGACCGACTGACTAAGTCAGCTCATTTCTTACCCATCAAGGAGACTTATAGCTCCGATATGTTAGCCCAGTTATACGTTGATAAGATTGTAGCCTTACACGGCATACCTGTAGCTATTATCTCTGATAGAGATACTAGGTACACGTCACATTTTTGGAAGAGCTTCCAGCAATCTTTGGGCACACGTTTGAACTTTAGTACGGCTTACCATCCTCAGACAGACGGTCAGAGTGAGCGTACTATTCAAACGTTGGAAGACATGCTACGCGCATGTGCGATCGATTTGGGAGGTAGCTGGGATAAGAACCTACCATTGATCGAATTCTCCTACAACAATAGCTACCATACCAGCATAAAGGCTGCGCCTTTTGAGGCATTATACGGTAGAAAGTGTAGATCGCCAGTTTGTTGGGCGGAAGTTGGAGAAGTCCAGTTATCAGGACCAGAGATCGTGTTCGAAACGACGGACAAGATTGTCCAGATTCGTAACAATCTCCAAGCTGCCCGGAATAGGCAGAAGGGTTACGCGGATCCAAGTCGTAAGGATTTTCACTTCGAAGTAGGTGACAAAGTCCTACTTAAAGTGTCACCATGGAAAGGGGTGATGCGATTTGGTAAGAAAGGCAAACTAAGCCCGAGATACATAGGACCTTTCGAGGTTATCGAACGTGTCGGGTCAGTTGCCTACAAGTTGAACTTACCAGAAGAGCTCAGTGGAATTCACAATGTGTTCCACATCTGCAATCTAAAGAAGTGTTCCGCTGACGATTCACATGTCATGCCACATACAGATGTGCAAATAGATAAGAGCTTAACGTTTGTGGAAAAACCTTTGTCGATTGAAGATCGACAGGTAAGGAAGCTTCGAAGAAAGCATATACCTTTTGTAAAGGTCAAATGGGATGCCCGTAGGGGTCCCGAATACACGTGGGAGGTTGAATCCACGATGAAAGAAAAGTACCCTTACTTATTTCAGTCAATCTCAGGTCGAGATTTATTTTAAGGGGGTGAGGATGTAACACCTCGAAAATTCACGTCCTATAATGTGTCGACACGTGTCATAATGTTTAAACGTGTGAAATAAATATTATAGAAGGACTAAAGTTGACAAACGTGGAAAGTATGTGAATATGCGTATTCTAAGTGTCAACTGTGAATAATTATATTATATATTACCCCTACACGATGCTCATACCTTCAAACGAATAAATCATGGATCATACGAAGCTAAATGTGTGTGATTTCAAACTACAGGGACCAAATGTGTCAACATGTTTAATTTATACCTCTGAGTGACCTTTTGACGAACCCGAAGCTTTGTAAATATTAATTATACTCACGAGAATGCACCATAAAAATTTCATAAGGTTTCGTTAATGTATGAGAAAGTTATGATCAAATTCGTGTGCGAAGCGTTAAAGCGTAAACGTCGAAAGTTAGGACTTTTCGGGTGAAAATAAAGTTACCCGGGGACTTGGCAAAGTGGGTATATGATTTAAGGCCTTAGTAGATCAATTGTGGAGGTTTAAAGTGCAATAAATCAGTAACTATTCGAGTTTTGAAGAGACAAGGGCTGAATCGCAAACAAAATCAAAAATCTGATCTGCTAGGGGGTCGCGCTGCGCGACGGGACCCTCGCGCTACGCGAGGGTGTGCCCAGCTCCGAAAAAAAACGCTGGTGGTCTGCCATTGCGTAATTTCGCGACCTCTACTCGTTTTTCCACTTCTCATGGCCCCTAAAACACCTCCTAAGCCCCTAGGACACCTGTTGATTGTTTGTGGGCACTCATAGACTTATTTGTCAATGATTTGTGGTGATTGAAACCATTATAAATAGCCCTTCAAAGTCACAAACATTCTCACACCTTCATCTGATCATTTGGAGCCTTTCTGGAGCTAAGGAACTCTCCCAACTGATCATAAGTCGTGCATAGGACCCTTGTAAGTGTTCTAATCCTTTCTTGTTTGAGTTTAGCTTAGTTAATTAGCTAAAAGTCAAACCGTCGTAATTACGGTTTGACTTCGAGATTAGTCAATAATGGCTCAGTCAAATCTCGAATTAAAAGTAGTTATAAGTTGGTATTTATGTGGGTAATAAAACCCCAAAGGGGTTCCCCCTGATCACCACTTTAACTAGTTCAAAAGTCGGGTCAAACATATACTTAAAAAGTCAACAGAATTCTTAAAAGGTCATTTATGCATAATTAGCTATCTAGACCATGTATAACCTGTTTGATTAGTGTTATAACTTAGTAATTAGTGTAAGAACATGTCCAAACCTGTTCAACCCGACTATTTCCTGTTTAGACCCGGTTCGGAACCGAAAGTCACATAGTTTGACTTTCACTTTGACTTTCAGTTCTGACCCGTTTGAGCATATTTTAGAAATGCCACAGAGCTTAAATTGGACTAGGTTACATGTTAGGACAACCCTCTGTGATTGTGCACCTCGGTTCATTAGTTATCCAATTAATATGCAAGTTTCCGTTAATTGTTCATATGTTGACCGTTATGCCCTTATTACCTTAAAACATGATTTATGAAAATGTAAAAGTGTAGAAACCTTGAATATTGATATATAAACTTGTATGCAAAATTTGACATCAGTTTGACTTGTAGATTAAGAGTTATGCTCATTAGCGTAATTACGGTGCTTTATGTTAATAAAATGGCGTAATTAGCGTATAGCCTAATTAAACATACTTTTTGGTATCAAACGAATTACCTACTGGTGTAAAATATTATTTTGGGAATTTTAAAGATTTTTAATTAATTTTAGGCTGAGCATAACTCATAGTCGTAGGCTTAATTCGGTAATTGTCGGTTTTGCCCTTACGGGCCATAAAATGAGTTTTACACATCTAAACGACTCCAAACCTTTTGCCACTGATTAGTTATGATAAATGAATTATTTTAAGCCTTCTGGAAATATAAAAATATCAGACTTAAGTATCGAACCCGGTAATGGCCTTTAATCGCCTTATTTAGCGTTATTAGCGCATAGTATGTTTTAAAATCATATTGGACATACCCGGGTTGATACCTACTGATATAAGAAGAAAATTATCATATTTTAACAGTAAGCAAAAGTTGATAAAGTCAGACTTCAGATTTGAGCTTGTCGGCTTATGTGAAATTACCAAAATACCCCTACGGGGCCTAGTTTGGTTAAAAATGATAAGTTTCACATACATGCTTTAGCCTAGTGTTAAAACTCATCAAATTGAGTATGTTTGCTGTTTACATCAGACCTGTAACTCAGTTAGACATTTAAACTCTTTTACAAACTTTAAAATGACCAAACTACCCCTACGGGGCATAGTTTGTGTTTAAATCAGTTTCGGGCATAACGAAAGACACCTTACTGATGTCACAACATATTTGAGACATAATTAACTTAGGAAATCTGTATATAGCTCTCATGACTACCCGTCACGCTTATTACGCGTACGGTTCGGTTTATGTAACAAGTTTACATAAATTAGCCGAAACGGGTCAAACCTTAACGGTTTTATCTCAAAATCCAGAATGTGAATAATAAACCCATATTAAACAAGTCTTCAAACTTTTCGGGTCTAAATCACATTCTATCCGGTCTTCGCTTAATTGTGCGTACGAACCGTATCTTGAAACTAGCCGGTCTAAGCTTAAGCTTAATAAAAGACCCGTTAGAATTCTAATAGGTTATATTAAACCTTCGTTCCAGATTAGGAGAGACAGTAAAAGCTACGTGCATTCTACTTATTGTGAATTATACTTGCATCAGGTAAATACTTTTAACTTATTTTCCCTATACGGGCTTGGGTTACGGTACATAGCGTACCGCTTGATCGGGCATCAAATCTCCACGCTTAGTGGGTAGTTGAATAATTTGATCGGCTCGTTTTAAACAGATGTGTTTACTTTACAGCCTTTGGGGGGTTAATGACCATGTCCCGGATATCCCTGGCATCATCTTACGAGATGGCCACGACCTGAGCACGGGGTGTAGGCGTACTCCCGTGTATAACTCACTTAAAGTGGTGTGTCTATTGATCTTTAACCCGGATACGTTCCGGGCTACTGAACGCATAAGTAACATGTAATTCGTTCACAAGATTATTATATTATTAAAATAATTCTCCCAAGTTAAATAAAATGATTTATGCCACGTGCATCCAAACCAATTTTCAATCATTTTCCAAAATGAGTCAGTTGAATGTATTTACCAGTGTAAACTGACGTATTTTCCCAAAAAGACTGAATGCAGGTACTAAACGTAATTGGCTGGATTGTCTCCTAAGCATCAATAAAAGTCTCGCAAGCTTAGGATGCCAGAAGTCTGTTGAACAACTAAATGTTATTTTGTTTCGATCCGTTCTGTGGATAAACACCGGATATTGTGACTTTGTTTACAATAAATAAATTCGGATGTATTATATTTTCAATTGCTTCCGCTGTGCATTATTATATTGTGTTGTTTGACTATTACGTTGCCAACCACGTCACGATACTCCCCCACCGGGCCCACCGGTGACACGTGGAAATCGGGGTGTGACAAGAAGCATTCTCCAATTTGTTTTTGTATAAACTTGTATGTAGTGTCCTTCGCCAATCAATTGATAGTTTCTCCATGGAAAATAGTCAGGAATTTCTGGGGTTTCCTGATGTTTTTTAATAAACTGTGTAAAGCTGTCTGGGATCTTTTCAGTTGTATGATCTATATGACTCAACCAAGGTAAAGTTGTGAACTCTATGTTGGTTTTTGTCATTGCTGTTTGTAGATAATTGATTATATTTTTGTGTTTATTAAGTTCAATGAATATTCTCTTTCTAGTTGGTCTGTATGTGTAAATCTGTGTAAGGAAAAGAGGAAAATATTTTTCAACCAATAATCGAGGTTATCGATCTTGTTGCAATATTTCCTGCTACTAGAATAAATTTTTCTCCAAGCTGGTTGAGGAGATCTTCTGTTCTTCTGTTTAACTTGATTTCCAAATAATCAATCATACCATGATGATAGAATTGAATTATTTGTTCATCTGTCAATTTTGTAGGATGGTGTACTTGAAGTAACAGAAGACCAATTCCATCTCCTGCTTCATTTGTTCTTTCCACCATTGTGAATCCTTGTTGTTCACTGTCAAATCTAAATGCCATGTCTACCAACTGTTGTTGCAAATTGTATAGAATTAGAGGGAATTCTACACATACTTTTTGTGAAACAAGGTTATCAAATTCTGGGAACCTTTCTGTAACTGGTTTTAAACATTACCACCAGGGTGTGTCTAACATCCTTGTTCTAAAGGATTCAAAAGTTTTGTATATAACTGTTTTGTCTTCTTTTTTCTCGAGCCTCTGTAATAACTGTGTATTTTTTGCTTCGAGTATCGCTAATTTTTGTTTTAACAGATTATTTTCAATTTTTATTTGTATGCCTTGTGTATCTTTCGCCTTGTCTTCAAGCTGTGTTTTTAAGGTTAAAATAAGTTCTTGCTGAGCCTTTATATACTGTTCAGGATCTGTTTTGGCAATATCAGAAAAATTTTTAACCTCTTCAGGTTCTATGTAAAAATTTTGTATACCAAAACTGTCTCTTGCTACTTGAAGAGCTTCAGCAAAACTTGTATAACCTTTCCAAAATGATCCCCTTGTATAATTTATGTGTTTCACCACTGTTTCCCATTTATTAAAAATACCAATTTTTGTACCTCTAAATATAACATAATGAGTGTAATTGGGTTTTGTTTTAAACTGTCTTTCAGGTGTTTTTAAACTTTGTTCCTGAAAGTAAATGCTTAAAGCATTTATAACCTGTACTTTAAATGTTGAAGCTTGTGGCATGGTTTGAATATGCCATAAGTTATATAATAAACATTGCTGTTTAACTGTAAGTTTCATTCCCATAATAGGACGAAACTTTTTATCAACTTCATTACATATTTGTAAGGCATATGTTCCAAATTCAATCACCGGCTTGGGTGAAAAATTGGTGTGCAAAGGTCGTTTGCCAACTGCCTTTGGTTACTGTTGTTTATAAAACTGTCCCATCATTATCTGTGGTTATGAGGTGTAAGGAGAACTGTATATTCTTTCTGTTGACTGTAGATATGACTGTTGAATTTTTTCTTCATCCGAAGAAGAATTCCCCTGCTTTGGATGCATAAGCTTTAATTTTTCCTTATCTTGTTTCCTGTCCATCTGAAACAAACCATTTGTTTATATTTCGAGATAACATATCAGCTATCCCATTATTTTTTCCTTTAATTTGTTCAAAGTTTATAAAATACCCACTTCCTTGTATAATATTTTGTAAATTAACCCATTTGGTTCTATTTACTTTTTTACTTTGATCATTTTTACAAATTTAACTATTGCTTCGCAATCAGTTCTTACTGTAAATTCTTTATTAAGAAAGATTTTAAATTTTTCTAATGCATATATTAGTGCCTGTATTTCAAAATCAATTGTAGTCCAGTTTGTTTTATTTTGAAAATTACCACTTGCATAAGCGCAAATTTTCTCTTCTTCCTTGAGACTGTATTTCTTTGGTTTACATAGAAGGACTGCTCCCCATCCTTCTTTGCATCCATCTGTTTCAATAATTATATAATCTGTAACTAATGGTAACTCTAATGGTTTAAAGTTTATGACTGCTTTTTTAATTTCTTTAACTAGTTTAATATCTTCTTGATTAAAATACCTTTGACCATTCTTAGTGGTTTTACTATATAAAGGTCCAACTAATTTTGACAAGTTTTGAATAAATTTTCTAGCGTAGTTTACTAAACCCAAAAAGGCTTGTATATGTTTTAAGTTTTCAAAATTTTCTGGAAAATTTAGAATTTTTGTAGAAATATGTGGTTGTAATTCTATTTTTCCATTTCCAATTTCTAATCCTAAAAAAGAAAATTTTCTTTTGAAAAGTTCCATTTTTCTTTTTGAAATAACTATACCATTTTTCTTTATTTCTTCGAAAACCTGTTGTAGATGTTTCTCATGTTCCTGCACTGTATTACTTGCAACTAAAATGTCATCAATGTATACTAAGCAAAAATCAAATTTTAAAAATATACTGTCCATAAATCTTTGAAAAATTGAGGGTGCATTTTTTAGTCCAAAACTAAGGACATTCCATTCATATTGCCCTTCTGAACATGTAAATGTTGTCCAAGGTTTAAAACTTTCTTCTAACTTTAGCTGGTTATATCCTGATTTTAAATTAAATTTTGAAAATATTTTTTTTATTTTGTATAAGATTTAGCAAACTATCTTTGTTAGGAATATTATATCCACAATCTATTGTATTATCATTTAATCTTTTATAATTATAAACTATCCTGGCCTTTCCTCTTTTTATCTCACTTTGATTTCTCACTAAAAAGCTGTGGATCTATGAGGACTTTCTGATTTTCTAATTAATCCTTAATTTACCATTTCAGGGATTTGTTTTTTGAACTCTTCTTTATCTAATGGGTTGTATTCTATATTAGCTGTTCTAATTATTATATCATGATTTTTTAATTTAAATTTACAAATATATTTTACATTTGATTTTGTTATATCTTCTCCAATATATCCTATTTTTTTCTAAATGTAATATCATAGGATGATTTACACTTTTTGTAATATCTTGCCCTTTCTCTATTTCATGACTTAAAAAATCTATTAAAAGTTTTAATGACTCATTTTCTATAAACTTTTTTCTGTTCTGTGTTTTTAAGAAATCTAAATTCCCTTTATCCCCTCTTTTTTGAACAATTTGTGTTGTATTCATATATCTAAGGGTTGGTATTGTATATAATTGTTTACTTAGTGTTATAAATTTCTTGTAATTGTTACTGCACCATTTAATCCTAATATGAAATTTAATCCTATTACAAATTTTTTTGATTTTTTATTTGGTGGATTAATATTTATTTGTGGCATATCATATTTTACACTGTAATTGTTTGTAAAGTCTAAGAATTATATTCCTATTGGTTCTAGGCAATGTGTAGTATGTATTAATCTGTCTTCTACTGTTCTTGTACTTAATTCATACGATAATTTTTTATGATATTCTATAGGTGCCAAACTGTATGAGATTAAGCTTTTTGTAGCTCCTGTATCAACTAATGCTGTTAAATCTAGGTATTTATTATTATCTAACCATAAACGACATTATATATTTATCATGTTTGTTGATCCTTGTGTTTGTATGTAAGTTTGATCATCTGGTTTTTGTAGAGTCATTTTACTTATTTCTTCTGTTTTATTTAATCTCTCAAGTTCTTCTACTTTGTTTTCTAAGTTTTTTTTTTTATTTTTAAACTATGTAACTCCATTGTTAATTCTAGTTTATCTATTCTTTCATTCTCATTATTTTTTAAACTTGTTTTAACTTTAGATGTTGTAGCTATATCTTTGTCATAAATTTCCTTAAGACATTTAAAACAAATTTCTTTAAAACATTTGTTGCATTGTGACCTTTTTTCTATACTAGGGTAATATCCATAATTGTAACATCTTATGTGATTATTTCCTTTATTTTGTCTCCAATCATGTTCACAATTTTCTTCTATATTCATATATGTATATGTTACTTTTTCTGTTGGATTTTCTTCTACACTGTTAATACTATATATTGATTCGTTATCAGATTCATCATCTATTCCTAGAGCTTCTATTTCATAGTCTTGTAATTGTTCTACTAAATTAGCTCTTTCCATATTTTTTCTTTTATTTGGACATTTATTAGCTAAGTGTGTTGTTTCTCCACAAGTATAACATCTACATTTTCGTGTTTGTGGTTTTTTAACATATAATTTTTTCTATAATTTTTTCTA
This sequence comes from Helianthus tuberosus, assembly GCA_030545235.1. Lineage (NCBI taxonomy): Eukaryota > Viridiplantae > Streptophyta > Magnoliopsida > Asterales > Asteraceae > Helianthus > Helianthus tuberosus. The sequence goes on along the minus strand of JARYGA010057167.1, from coordinate 18,980 downwards.
TAATTTCTATTATATGTTGTGCTTTTTCGTATCTTTTTCTTTTTATCATAAACTCCATATGCATGTGGTGTATAAATTGCTGTTTTATAGAATGCATAAGCATTTCTTTTTAATTGTTCTTGTAATGCTACTTCCTTGCATTTTTCTTCTAATATACCGAACCTATTCCTAAATTCTGTTGTGTAATTTTTCTAATGTTTGTTTATTATTTATAGCTTCTTGTTGTAAATTAATACTTAAATTTATAAATAAATCTACTAAAGTATTTAACTGTGAGTTATTTGTATGTAAAATATGTTCACAAAGGTCTTTAGTATTACAAACTACAGTATATATATATATATATATAGGGAATGGGTTAAATGAGAACGCTAAATATTGTGAGAACCGTGAGAACGAATGAAAAAAAAACACTAGAACTTGGTAAAAAACAATCAAATTCAAATTTTTTTGCACTTATCATTATTATTCGAATACAATGTTAGAAATTAAAATTACACATTTAAATATACATGAATTCGTAAATAAAGAAAATTTACACATGTGTAAGTTTGCCATTTACACATGTGTAAATTTGTTATATTTACGCATGTGTAAAGAATCTAATAAGAGTGATTTTGAGAGGAGAAATGAACTATTTGATGTTGTAAATTCTTTTTCTTATATTGTATTTTAATTACAATGATGTTTGTAGTAAAAAAAATTGGTTTTGATTGGGTTTTTCATTTGTTCTCACGGTTCTCGCAATATTTAGCGTTCTCAAGATAACCCTCCCCTATATATATATATATATATATATATATATATATATATATATATATATACTAGTCCTCTACCCGTGCGATGCGGCGGGGTGGCGATTTACAATAGGATATTTGTTTACCGTTAGTTTATCAGTCGTCTCGTGATATATTGTATAGTACTTAAGTTAGTTTTCTTATTCATGATATGTTTGTATGATTGGAATTACGAATGATCTTGTTGGGACTTTACCATCTGAATTCTGATGATTAATATTATAGGGATTAGGATCAAATACAAAGGCTCCTAATTGTAACACTATATAGCAATGTCATTATTGGGTATTGTTTTCTCTTTGGCCTCTAATAATAACATTCCCACTGTTTCAATAAGGTATGCAACTTTATACTATCCACTAAACAATGGTATTTGTAGTTATCTAACAACCTAACATGTATTATATAATCAATTTATTACTAAGACTATACCATCATATTAAAAAACTTAGATAACTATTGAAATACAATATATTAAAAAACTTAACCTAACCCTTAATATCTACACTAAAAAATCATATTCATCACACTTCTCAAACATAATCTCCCAACTCCCAACACCGGCGATATCATCATCATCATCTTCATCGACATTCAACAGCTCATCTTCATCATCTTCATCGAATCGAGCACTCATTCATCTTCATCGAACTGATCATCTTCTTCATCTTCATCATCTTCATCAGGTTCATCTTCAAAACAGAGGTTTGGTTTTGTTTGATTCTATAGTTTCAGATCTCATGTGATCATTTGGCTGATTAGAGTACAGATGTAGGTTGTTTATTGAAACTATGATACTTGGTTGTTTGAGAACTGTTTAAAAAGAACTGATCTGATCAGTTTCGGATTGATGTGTTCCTCATTGATTTTTGGTTTGATTCGATGATTAGAATGTGTTATTTGGGTATTTTTGGTTTGATTCGATGATTTGAATGTGTTATTTGGGTATTTTTTGGTTTGATTCGATGATTTGAATGTGTTATTTGGGTATTTTTGGTTTGATTCGATGATTTGAATGTGTTCCTCATTTTGATTTATGGTTTGATTCAATGAAAAAACAGAGGGTTTCATCATGTTATTTGGGTATTTGGGTATTTTGGGTTCTTTATGTTTGTTTTGCTTGTGAAAAAAACAGAGGGTTCTTCATGTTTGTTTTGCTTTGAAAAAACAGAGTGTGTTTATTGGTCATTTGAATGTGTTTGATTCGATGATAATCAGTTAGTATTTGGGTATTTTGGGTACTTCATGTTTGTTTTGCTTGTGAAAAAACAGACGGTTCTTCATGTTTGTTTTGCTTTGAAAAAACAGAGTGTGTTTATTGGTCATTTGAATGTGTTTGATTCGATGATAATCAGTTAGTATTTGGGTATTTTGGGTACTTCATGTTTGTTTTGCTTGTGAAAAAACAGAGGGTTCTTCATGTTTGTTTTGCTTTGAAAAAACAGAGTGTGTTTAGGGCTATCTTAGGGCAGTTCGGCTATCTTAGGGCAGTTCGGTTTTGAGCCATAACCAAAACAGAGGGTTCTTCATGTTTGTTTTGTTTGGTTTTGATTCTTGTGTGTTCATCATATTGATTTTTGGTTTGATTCCATGATTTGGGTTCCTCATATAAAGAACTGATCGGATCAGTGGTTTTCAATGTGTTTTGGTTTTGATTCTTGTGTGTTCATCATATTGATTTTTGGTTTGATTGCATGATTTGGGTTCCTCATATTAAGAACTAATCGGATCAGTGGTTTTCAATGTGTTTTGGTTTTGATTCTTGTGTGCTCATCATATTGATTTTTGGTTTGATTGCATGATTTAGGTTCCTCATATTAAGAACTAATCGGATCAGTTTCGGATTGATGTGTTCCTCATATTGATTTTTGGTTTGATTCAAAAGTGTTCCTCATTTGAATGTGTTTTGTTGTACAGAATGGCTGCGGATGTAAAGATACGCAAAACACCAACTACGAAGGTGAGAACACTTGACAACCTCCTAGAAGATGGCGTGGTGCACATAAGGAAGTGATTAATATGAATGAATATAACCCCAGTGTAGCTCTTCGATTTTCCTTGAAATTCCAGAGCTCGCTAATTACATATCTACCACTGGGGTTATATTCATTCATATGAATGAATATAACCCCAGTGGTAGATATGTAATTACCTACACTGAGGTTATATTCATTCATATCTGCGTCATTCCGAAGTGCACCCGTCAGTAAAGATCCACAATTGCTTGTGGATCTTTGACGTTTTATCTCTGTATTGTATGTTACGGTCTTTTGTTATCGAGTCTGTAAGTTTCGTCAAGTCTACGAAGTTGGTATGATGTTTTGTCTCTGTATTGTATGTATTAAAAGTTTACATTTAATATACAGTTTAGGCTTTAATAATTTGTTATACATTTAAAAATAAAAGAGTTAATTTGAATTATTAGATTTCATAAGAAAAAAGATGGTTTGGATGTGTTCCTCATTTTGATTTAGATTTCATAAGAAAAAAGCAAAAAATGAATTTAGGGGCTCAGGTTGATATTTCACTCATGCCAAAAGACGGTCTTACCCCTGGTTGTTTGAGAACTGTTTAAAAAGAACTGATCGGATCAGTTTCGGATTGATGTGTTCCTCATTGATTTTTGGTTTGATTCGATGAAAAAATAGATGGTTTGGATGTGTTCCTCATTTTGATTTATGGTTTGATTCGATGAAAAAACAGAGGGTTTCATCATGTTATTTGGGTATTTGGGTATTTTGGGTTCTTAATGTTTGTTTTGCTTGTGCAAAAATAGAGGGTTCTTCATGTTTGTTTTGCTTTGAAAATATACATTTTGTCTAAAGGCGACACCTGTCAGTTTTCAGTTTTCGTGTATGAATGCTACAAGTATAAGTGAAAGTAAGATTCTTTCCATTGCGCATCAAAGAATGAAATCAAACCACGCCAAAACTCTAAGAAGATGATGATTACACAATACAAAAATAACTTTCTTTTTTTCTTAATATAATCTGTGTTCATAAATACAACAAATTGAAATACACATATCAACATGGTCAAAGCTTCTGAAATCATACATAATGACCATCAAAACAAAACTGGTACACTTTAGTGATCAGAATGTTGTTGCCATTAAATTCTTTCTCGTTTCTACTCGTCCAAAGTCTCCATATCGTAGCGAAAGCCACAACTCCCACTTGACTTCTAAAGTACTCCAGCATTCACCTTGGACCCAACTTGACTTCAGTTCAAACATATTATGCATCATAACCTCACAGGCTCAGCTTATGCATCATAGCCTCAACACTTTCAGTTCAGACATATTATGCATCATAACCTGCTCAATTGCTTATCAAAACATCTGGAAGACTCAGAAATGTAATTGAGAGATAAACATAACTACGGGTAAAGCCATGTCTGCAATACACGGTTGCAGAGTGAGAACTATACAACTTGGATATTGCCCCGCCAAGATGCTACTCGGATCTTCTATGTACCCTCAAAATACAATCATCATCACAGTCTATTGTGTTATGTAACCTCGCTTTAAAGAATGATGTACAAGAGTAATTTGCCACTAAACTTAAACAACCTTTAAAGCATGATGTACAAGTGTTTCGTGTATGAATGCTACAGATTAAGAACCCTCTGTTTTTTCACAAGCAAAACAAACATGAAGTACCCAAAATACCCAAATACTAACTGATTATCATCGAATCAAACACATTCAAATGACCAATAAACACACTCTGTTTTTTCAAAGCAAAATAAACATGAAGAACCCTCCGGATATATACTTTCTTTCACTCAGACTAAATACTCTATTTGTTCTCTGTTTTGCTTTCATACTGAAACCCTAGCAACTCCAAATCGGTTCAATATATGTTGTGTAAGCAAAATATCACAATAAACATCAAACTATAGCTGATTGATTTCGATACACCACCTCCTCATTTGCTTATCAAAACATCTGGAAGACTCATACATGTAATTGAGAGATGAACACAACTACGGGTAAAGCCATGGCTGCAACACAAGGTTGCAGAGTGAGAACTATGCAACCTGGATATTGCCCCGCCAAGATGCTACTCGGATCTTCTATGTACCTTTAAAGCTTGATGTACAAGTGTTTTAAGCACAAGAAACACATATGTAACCTCACAGGCTCAGCTTATGCATCATAGCCTCAACACTTTCAGTTCAGACATATTAAGAACACAAGCTCAGCTTTTGCATCACAGCCTCAAACACTTTGAGTTCAGACATATTAAGAACACAAGCTCAGCCTATGCATCATAGACTCAACACTTTGAGTTCAGACATATTAAGAACACAAGCTCAGCTTTTGCATCACATTATAACTCTTTTTAATAAACTTTTTGAATTTAAAGTAACAATTGATTTAAAGTAATGAATCAGGTTAAAACTCTAAACATCTTTGCACTTGCATCAAATTATAACTATTTTTAATAAACTTTTTGAATTTAAAGTAAAAATTGATTTAGTAATTTTTTATGACAAAAAAGTTGAACAGTAACCTGTCAGAAAGACTTTCGAAACCTTTTTCAGAAACCTAACTCCTGATTTTAAAGTTGAACACTTGACAACCTTTCAAAGACTTTTCATAAAAAGTCTTTGAACAGTTGACAACCTTTCAGAATCCAAAATATTTTACCGCTATCCTTTTTGAATTTTTTACTGACGATGACTGTTCAAATACAACTGTAAAAGCAAACACTGTTCGGATTTGTCAGAAAGGAAGCATGAGTGGAAGTCTATAAATTCAACTACATTCATCACAATTCATCACAACTCTACAAGCACTCAACTTAGATACTAAAACCTTCAGTAACATAAGCATGTAAATCAGCTACAAACATACCAGATCTGTAACAAACATAATCAGTATCTATATCTATATCTATATCTATACTCTATCTATACTACTTTATAAAGCATATAGGAAGGACAGAAATGGTCATTTGCCACTTTACAACCATTTGAAGCCCATTGTACAAGCTTTAAAGCACAAAGGTGTTGAAAAATCCATTCAACACGCGGACCAGCTCATATAAACTAACCGGATGCATTTGACCCATTTTAATCAAATGGATCCAATATATACTTTCTTTCAAAACATCTGGAAGACTCAGACATGTAATTGAGAGATGAACACAACTACGGGTAAAGCCATGGCTGCAACACACAGTTGCAGAGTGAGAACTATGCAACCTGGATATTGCCCCGCCAAGATGCTACTCGGATCTTCTATGTACCCTCAAAATACAATCATCGTCATAGTCTATTATGTTATGTAACCTCGCTTTAAAGCAAGATGTACAAGAGTAATTTGCCACTAAACTTAAACAACCTTTAAAGCATGATGTACAGGTGTTTTAAGCACAAGAAACACATATGTAACCTCACAAGCTCAACTTATGCATCATAGCCTCAACACTTTCAGTTCAGACATATTAAGAACACAAGCTCAGCTTAAGTTATGCATCATAGACTCAACACTTTCAGTTCAGACAGATTAAGAACACAAGCTCAGCTTTTGCATCACAACCTCAAACACTTTCAGTTCAGACAGATTAAGAACACAAGCTCAGCTTTTGCATCACAGCCTCAAACACTTTCAGTTCAGACAGAGGGTTCTTAATCTAACCCTTAATATCTACACTAAAAAATCATATTCATCACACTTCTCAACATAATCTCCCAACTCCCTGCTACTCGGATCATCTATGTACCCTCAAAATACAATCATCATCACAGTCTATTGTGTTATGTAACCTCGCTTTAAAGCATGATGTACAAGAGTAATTTGCCACTAAACTTAAACAACCTTTAAAGCATGATGTACAAGTGTTTTAAGCACAAGAAACACATATGTAACCTCACAGGCTCAGCTTATACATCATAGCCTCAACACTTTCAGTTCAGACATATTAAGAACACAAGCTCAGCTTATGCATCACAGCCTCAAACACTTTCAGTTCAGACAGATTAAGAACACAAGCTCAGCTTTTGCATCACAGCCTCAAACACTTTCAGTTCAGACAGATTAAGAACACAAGCTCAGCTTTTGCATCACAGCCTCAAACACTTTCAGTTCAGACAGATTAAGAACACAAGCTCAGCTTTTGTATCACAGCAACAAAGATAATCAGTAACATAAGCATGTAAATCAGCTACAAACATACCAGATCTGTAACAAACATAATCAGCTACAAACATACCAGATCCGGTTAGATCTGCAAAGTTATGGTTCTCATATTCCTTTGTCGTGTAACCGCAGATCTGTCAATATTCATCAAAAAAGGTCAAAAAATGACGGTAGATCTGAGAAAAATTTCAGCAGAAAAAATTACCTGGCTCGCCGTGAATGAAATGAAATTAGGGTTTAGATTTAGTGAAAGAAAGTATATATTGGATCCATTTGATTAAAACGGGTCAAATGCATCCGGTTAGTTTATATGAGCTGGTCCGCGTGTTGTTTAAGGATTTTTCAACACCTTTGTGCTTTAAAGGTTGTACAATGGGCTTCAAAAAAACCTAAACTAAAGAACACATACCACATCTGGTTATCCAGTAGTAAACAAACAAACATTTCGCAGAATAAAAAAGCTACGGCACAAACAATACTTTGTTGAAATTGTGTACAGATCGACTCCAGATGATACTTGCAAGATAAACACAATAATCAACTTCAAATTAAAGATACAAACTTCTTTAAAGAAAAAAAAACTAAACTATAGAACACATACCAGATCTCGTTATTCCGGTGCACCCTAACACGAACAACTCAACGGCAGATCTGAAATGTTACACAGATCCAATTCAAATTCCAGATGATACTCGCAAGATAAACACAATAATCAACTTCAAATTAAAAATACAAACTTCTTTAAAGAAAAAAAAAAACTAAACTACATAACACATACCACATCTGGTTATTCCGGTGCACCCTAACATGAACAACTCAACGGCAGATCTGAAATATTACACATATCCGATTCAAATAACAAAAAAAAAAGATACTGTAAAAAGAAAGATACCGAGCGGTCAAACCTGTGACAACCCTCACTAAACCAGGTATCCGTACAACTTAATTAATAATTAATTACTGCTTAATTACTGTGCTTGCTTGAACTTGTTAATAAACTACTACTTGAATACTGATACATGTACTTACTTGCATCATACTTTACTTGCTGTCACTACATTATTTACATGACTGAACCTTAGTGACAAACATGATGCACAAAAAGCACAGTAGCACTATAACGGATAACCTATTGAACATGCTGATAAAGCCAGCATCAGGCAAACACTGCCTCTAAGGCCTGTATGAGCCATAAATATTTTGCTACACTAGTGGTGAGTGTAGGGATATAAGGGTTGTAAAACTGCGTCTCTAGGGATAAGTTACAATGACTGGATGTGCCTAAAACGTAATTTAAGTACAAAATTCAGCACTTTACATAACAATTCAGATTTTAGCTAACTAATAAAGTGCCAAAACTTGAGAAAAATATTACTAGACACTTTCCAAAGTGTCAGAAATGAGTTGTGTCACTAAAAGGGGTAATAACGACACTTTAAAGCTTTGTTAACGCTTTAACGGATTACTATCCAACCAAACAACCGGACTATACCCGAAGCACGAAAATATTGTTATTTTCATTATTTATCTTTTTCTGAGCCAGTTAGGGTCCCTGAGTACCCTAACACCCATTGTAACGTGTGACGCACAACTAACCGGGTTAAGCACTTAACTAACTTACTTAACCTAACTATATACCTAACTAACTAGTTGGAATCGGACCTAGACCCCCCCCCTTAACCAAACCGTCCCCATGAGGGGGACACACTTTGTACAATTTGATTATAATATTACTTGTGCCTAAAATCTAGTAGACATATGGACCTATGGTTAATACACACACTAATTATCTATAAGTTCATGTATTAGCCCACCATAACATGATCATCACACAACACCACAACACACACTTCTCTCCCTCTCTTCTAGCTTACGGCCGAACACACCCACCCCCCATCCATCCATTTTCGATTTTTATCTTGCAAGTTCCAAGCTCTACAAGTGTTAAGGGTCGCATATAAGGAGTCTTGGTGCAAGCGGAAGGCGAAGGACCTCACTCTCTTGCTTTTATCCACCCTATTTGCGTCTAGATTCTTCCCTAGCCTCGAGCTAGTGGTATGTTACTTAAATCACCTACTCGAACTATTTTGAAGTGGTTAATACGATATATGACGGTTAAAACTCGTTAACTTGCAAGATGATACATAAAAGTCTACTTAAAACACTAAAAATGATGGTTAAAAGCACATATGATGTGTAAAACTTGTAGTATTTGATTTGTGTGATTATTTGGACCCGATCTATGTTGTGGTAGCTCGGATCATCATTTAACCCGGTTTAGTCATGATCTTGGATTATGACATAAAGCTTGTTTAAGTGTAACAAGGGTTAGAAGATGAAACTCTACCACACACGAATCATGAACTTGTGTAAAAGTGTTTTAGTTTGTACAATAGTGTTTAAAACTAGTAGATCTACGTATCTACAAGCGGTATTTTCAAAGGACCACGTGTCAAGAGAAAACATATTTTGAAAGACGGACCTTACACTAACAAGAATGGTTTTTAGAACACACAAGTGTGTAAACACTTGTGTAACACAAAGTTTCGACAAAATAACTATTTTTGAAAAAGATGACGAGAAGTTGTAAAGATGGAACTTCCCTAAAAACGAGGTTTTTACAAAATCGGATAGTTTTATGTAAAGATCCACTAAAAGTAATGGGATTTACTTCATAGTTTGAATAAATCACAAGTTCATGAAATATATGCGATTTATATACATATTTTGACTAGTTTGTGATTTGAACATTGTTTTGAATGAATGATAAAAATGGTTGGTTTGATTTATAAAGGAAAATGATACGCTTGAAAGCGTGGCCACCTCCAGTTACAGAGGAAACTCTGGCGAAATTTTTCTTAAACCTAACACTTAGAATTATTTTCACTATAAGTGTTAGAAATACTTTTTGACATGTTTTCAAAATATAAGTTTCGCCACGACTATATTTACAAAACATCGGAGGTGGGACTTCACAAAATAAAACGTGATACATATATATATTTAGTATATATTTTTCACAACGTCACTTGATATGTGTTTATGATTATTTTGTGAAAATACTAGTATTATTTTTAGGGTAAAAATAATACTATCGAATGTTAACGAATCCAAAATAATACGAGCGCTTTCACGATAAATATGTAGGTTACACCGGTAATTATTATTACCACTCGATCGTTAAAACGTAACTTACGCAATTTAAAGAAGTATTCATGAACGCGTATTTTTGTTAAAGTATTATTTTGGGAAAGATTTATGTATAATAGAAAATATAATATTTTTGAGAAGAATATTTATATTTGGAGCTAGAAATAAAATATGTTATAAGTGAGACTTAATAATATATTTCGAAATTATACGAACACACATGTATTCAATCCCCCATCCTTGGGAAGAAAAATGACTACCAAGTATATACAGAATGTAAACACGAAATAGTTGCCTAACTATTTCCCAAAAACTTAAACCATAAAGCTAAGGCACGGCCGTCCGTCTAATAGAATTAGTACGTGTAGGTCGTCATACAGCTGTTTGATTTGGAGGCATACTTGGTAGAGACGCACCACGGTGAGTTCATGTCCCCCTTTTCTCTAACTGTTTTCAGTTTTCTTAACTGCGGGGGTGAAATACATGTTACTTTGATTACAAGTACTATATACATGGTATGGTTAGCGTAAGGAGGTTTACTACTTAGATCATGTGAGTGGGTAGGAGCAATATGAGGCCATTAGTCCTCATAACGGGACCGAGGGACAGGAGCGGTAGATCTATCTGGGTGTAGCGAGCCCAGCCCCAGGCCAAACTAGAAACGGACCTTGGGGTGACTTTGTCCACATACTAATGCCGTGGCGAAATCTGCTAGGTTTGAGTCTCCCTATTTGCACTTCACATATATCAGTGGCCTTGCTAACCATTGGTGATCTCAATTCCCTTATTTGCTACATACCAAGACTATTTTTATACTCACAAAGGTTTACTTACTCACTTACACATGAACTCGCTCAACATTATTGTTGATTTTTCAACTTACATGTATTTCAGGAAATTAAAGATCAGGCGCGGTATGTTATGTTTTCCCGCTGCGTATGGGTTCCGAGGTCATCCGAGTTTAGGAAATGTGACTTTTTCCTGGACGAGTCACAAATCTTAAACTGCGTTTATTTCATGTTAATGTTTATGTTTTTTTTTCAAGACAATGTTTTATGTTACGATGTTGTAAGTCTCTAAGACAATGGTATGTTACTCTGGTTTTAAAACTTAATCAAATGGATGATCTTGCATGATTTTATTTCATATAGCTTTGTTATGGTTAAGCTATGGTATTAAGAAGTCACACCAAATTAACCACGCTTCCGCAAAAGCCAGGGTGTGACAGCTTGGTATCAGAGCTCTGATTATAGCGAACTAGGATTCCTTCTCGAGTCTAGACTATGATCACTAGGGTTCTCACGAAAACATTTTTCTGCATACCACTTAAGTCCAGATCCAACACTTTTTACAAACAAATGTTGAGCACATTTTATTCATTATTTTTAGGCTCAGTCCGGAAAGGCTGAGGCTCGGTCTTGGAGGCCGAGGCTCGGTCTGAGAGATCGAGGTAGTTGGCTAGTTGGACTAGGAAGAGTAGGCTCAGTCTTGGAGGTTGAGGCTCGGTCTTAGAGACCGAGGCTCGATCTAAGAAATCGAGGTAGATGGCTAGTAAGACTAGGAAGAGTAGGCTCAGTCTTGGAGGCTGAGGCTCGGTCTTAGAGGCCGAGGCTCGATCTAAGAGGTCGAGGTAGATGATAGAGCAGTCTTAGAGACTGGGAGGAATGTGGCTAGTGGGACTAGGAGAATTATTTGATTGACTAACATGTTTATATGATTATATGATTGATTATTATACGTATATGTGTTTGTGTTACAAACGTCATGCTTTCATCATGTACTAGAAAGATGGACACTACGAATCCCATGGCCATAGTATCAGACGACATAGTTTCATCGAAGCACGAGGTGTACATTTCCGATACTACCGGCACAGACAATGACGACTTTCAGCCCTTTTTGCGCTGCCTGAAGTCGTAGCAGAGCCTACTGATGGCCATCTTGTTGGGAGTTTGCCACTCGCGGTGATCCCTGCTCCTGTGCCCCTTGCCGCTTATCCTGTTGTTGATATGCCCCCCCCCCTGACGTGGCCTCTGACGACGATAACGATCTACTAGAGGAGGACCCATTCGAGGGCAGGGCCCTATTGCTGCTGGTATTAGCCTACTGCATGCGGACGCTCCTGCAGGGGAAACTCATGCCCATTCCCCTGTCCCAGACTCATTTGAGTTTCTGACATCCGCATTTTCGCATATACAGGGAGTGCAGCACCATTCACACGACGCCGACCCTGATACGGCATGATCAGCTGCACCGGTTCCCGCACCCAGCTTTGAGTTTGATCACAGTATTGAGGGTGATCTTGTTCTTCCACCTGGTTTTGATCCAGACCATGACCTTGAGTTCATACACTTAGACCAGCCCTTGGAGGATCCTGTAACCCCCTGTGTTTGTTGATCCAGCTGATCTTGAGATGGAGTTTTTGGTACGGAGCCAGCCATGGCTCCTGAGCCAAGCGTTGCTCCTGACCCCGCATTGGAGCATGACCCTGTTCATGCCGATGCACCTGCTGTTGCTCCTTGATTGATCATCTGCTTGGACGAGAGAAAATTTGGGGTAACTGTGCAAGACAATTTATTATTACGGGGGCCCACGTAATAACGACTTGTAGTGCACAGAAATCCTGGTGGACTCTATGGGTCAAGCTAATGAAAACCAATGTAGCAGGAAATATCTAAAACCCGAATGACCAAGGCGATGTAGCCTCGAGTTCATTCTATTGCAAGCAACAAGCCAAATTGGCAAGCCTATGTGAAGGCTCAGAAATTTACTTCCCCACTCATACATTGAGTATATTTGTGTGTGAAATTGGGTGATTACATGATGGCTTATGTTGCTATGTATACCCCATAGACAATTGAAACGTTGTTTAACCCGCTTCACACCACTTCGACAAAAGGGAATGTCACCCAGACGTGACACAAACACCAGAACGTTGCCAAGGACAGAAGCCGAGCTGCAAGGACGCATCTCACAGGTAAATGCATGACATGAAGCCCTCCGCTCTAAGTACAACGATGGCATTACTGGAAATAACCCTCCAACTGGCTGCACCTATAAGCAGTTCCTGAACTGCAAGCCTTTGAACTTCGACGGAACGGGAGGCGCCGTTGCATTTGTTCGTTGGTCCGAAAAGATTGACTCCATTCCAAGAATGAGTAACTGTTCGTCCCAACAGAGTGTTACCTACATCCCGGGGTTATTTCTAGATAACTCACTCTCATGGTGGAACCTTCAGTTTCAGACCCTTGGCACAGACGCTGCTTATGCACTGAGCTGGGACGAGCTCAAGGAAATGGTGGAGGAGAAATGTTGTCCTAGAACTGGAATTCAGAAGCTTGAGGTGGAGTTCTGGAATTTGAAAATGGACGAACCAGAAATTCCTGAACTTGTCCAGCGATCGCACGACTTGTCTAGGGTCGTCCCCTACTAAGTCATTGACGTTGTATGATACAGTTGGGTACTTGTAAGCTTTACATTGTGGTCTCAATTTGTGGCAATGCAATCGCAGTATTCTCATCACTTGTGATGTTTGATCTATTGTTTATGTTCTATGACATGAGATGTTATGTGGCTGATCTATTTATAGCATGAGATGTTATGTACTGATATTGATGAATATATATGTGCACTTGACTTGCTATTACCTGACCTACGTAAAACATCTTTTAGAAGATGCCGCCAAGACGCGAAATGCGCATGCCCACCTCTGAGGCAGAACTTCAAGAGATAATTGTTGCAGCTATAGCACAGCACGAGGCCCTACGCTCCGAACCTATCAGAGGTACCTCAGAAAATAACGGTTGTTCCTACTGGCACTTCCTCAACTACAAGCCTCCGAAGTTCGACGGCACTGGAGGTGCCATAGCTTTTGTAAAATGGATCGAAAGTATGGATTCCATCTTTCAAGTGAGCGATTGTACGCCGGAACAACATGTCCTATACGTTTCTCAGCTGTTTCTAGATGAAGCCCGATTATGGTGGAATCTTCAGACCCATATAAAGGGTGCTACTGCAGCATATGCATTAACCTGGGGTGAACTGAAAGGAATGATGCATAAGAAGTATTGCCCCCAAACGGAAAACCCAGAAATGGGAAGATAAATTTCGGAGCCTGATGATGGAAGGTCCGAAGGTGTTGGAGTACGTGCAAAGACTTCATGATTCGTCACGAGTTGTTCCGTACCTGGTGAAACCAGAATTAAAGAAATTGGAACAATTCATTTGGGAACTGGCGCCTCAAGTCTTGAGCTTGATGACAACATCAACGCCACCAACAACTGATGTCGCAAGTAAGATGGGTCTGGCACTCGTTACGGAGGCAATTAGACTAGAAAAACTTGCAAACCCTGACAAGGAGACTCAGGTAGAGTCGTCTGGAAAGAACAAAAGGAAGCTCACCGAAGATACCCGAATGAATGAGGATGAACAAAGACCTATTCGAGGTTGTTTTGATTGCGGGGACAAAGGGCATTTCAAGAAAGACTGCCCTAACAACAAACAGGCCAATAATAAGATTTACTTAGAAGCTAAACCAAGACGTGCTGAGTGCAAGTATCACCACGAGTGTGGATGTCGAAGGTTTAGGTGCGGGAGGAAAGGACACAACAAGGATGGTTGTGGGATGAAGGGTCCCAGACAAGGAGAAAACGGTAACAACGCTCAAGGTGGAACTGGGAGGTATCCAGGATGCTTCCATTATGGGGATGTTGGACATCTTAAGAGGGAATGCCCGAAGTTGAAACAAGACCGTGAAAGGACATCCAACATCGGAGCTTGTGAAGTATGCCAGGATCCAGGCGTGACTACTGGTACGTTCTCGATCAACCAAAACTTTTGCATCTATTTTGTTTGATACTGGTGCCAATTATAGCTTCGTATCGTTAGAAATTAAGAATATGCTTGGTTTAACCGGTAGTAAGTTAGATATTCCGTACTCAATCAAATTGGCTAATGGAAAGATAGTAGAAGCCAATGAAGTTATCAGAGGTTGTGTGATTGAATTGGGAGAGCGTGAGTTTGCTTTGGATCTACTACCAGTCCCGTTGGGAAGCTTCGACGTGGTGGTAGGATTGGATTGGCTATCAGGCAACAAGGCGGGGATAGTTTGTCACGAAAAGGTTGTTCGTATCCCAACCGAAGATGGCGAAACAGTTGTGGTTCACGGAGAGAAGCGTGATACGCCGTTAAGAATTATCAGCTGCCTGAAAGCGCGAAAGTGTTTGCAAAAGGGATGTGTTGCCTTCCTGGCACACATTGTGGATAAGAAGGCTGCTGAGCCAAGAATAGAAGACATCCCTGTCGTGAGGGAGTATCCGGAAGTCTTCCCAGAGGACTTACCTGGACTGCCACCTCAGAGACAAGTAGAGTTCCGCATTGACTTAGTTCCAGGCGCCGCGCCTGTGGCTAAGGCACCTTATAGACTTGCTCCGTCTGAGATGCAGGAACTGTCGACACAACTACAAGAGTTGTTAGACAAGGGATTTATCCGACCAAGCTTCTCGCCTTGGGGAGCTCCGGTCCTGTTTGTCAAGAAGAAGGACGGTAGTTTTCGTATGTGCATCGACTACCGGGAGCTGAACAAGCTGACGATCAAGAATAGATATCCTCTGCCAATAATTGATGATCTGTTTGATCAACTGCAAGGTTCAAGCTTTTACTCAAAGATCGACTTGCGATCTGGATACCATCAGTTAAGGATACAAGAGGAAAGTATCCCGAAGACAGCCTTCAGAACTCGTTATGGACGCTACGAGTTCCTTGTTATGCCGTTTGGTTTGACAAACGCACCTGCAGTCTTTATGAACTTGATGAATAGAGTTTGCAAGCCGTACTTGGACAAGTTCGTGATTGTGTTTATCGACGACATCTTGATTTATTCAAGGACAAAGGCTGAACACGAACAGCATCTAAGAGCTATTTTGGAGCTGCTGAAGAAGGAACAGTTGTATGCCAAGTTCTCTAAGTGCGAGTGTTGGCTATGTGAAGTACAATTTCTTGGACATGCGGTTAATGGAAATGGAATCCATGTTGATCCCACAAAGATCGAAGCGATCAAGAATTGGGAAACGCCAAAGACGCCAACCGAGATTCGACAATTCTTGGGTTTGGCTGGCTACTATCGAAGGTTCATTGAGGATTTTTCAAAAATCGCTCAACCATTGACGCTCCTCACGCAGAAAGATAAGAAGTTTGATTGGGGAATCAAACAGGAAGAAGCGTTCCAGATATTGAAGGATAAGCTCTGCAATGCGCCGATCTTAGCACTACCGGAAGGTACGGATGATTTCATGGTATACTGTGACGCTTCGCGTCAAGGATTGGGCTGTGTGCTGATGCAATGCCAAAAGGTTATTGGTTACGCATCACGCCAATTGAAAGTGCACGAAAAGAACTATACCACGCACGATTTGGAGCTAGGCGCAGTGGTATTGCATTGAAGAATCTGGAGACACTACCTTTATGGTACAAAGTGTACAATTTTTACAGATCACAAAAGCCTACAACACATATTCAACCAGAAGGAGCTGAATATGAGGCAAAGACGATGGGTTGAGTTGCTGAACGATTACGACTGCGAGATAAAGTACCATCCAGGGAAGGCGAATGTGGTCGCCGATGCCCTAAGTCGAAAGGAGAGGATCAAGCCCATAAGGGTTAGGGCTTTAGAAATGATTATCCAAACCAATCTTTCCTTGCGCATTCGTGCCGCGCAGAAAGAAGCCCTCAAGGAAGGAAACCTTGGAGAAGAGTATCTCCGTGGGATGGAGAAGCTACTGGTACCAAACGAGGAAGGAACGTTATGTTTTGAGAAAAGGATTTGGGTTCCGTTGTTTGGAGGTTTAAGGAAGGTTATTTTCGATGAAGCTCACAAGTCGTGGTACTCTATCCACCCTGGAGCGGATAAGATGTACCAGGATCTCAAAGATTATTATTGGTGGCCTAGGATGAAAGGCGATGTTGCTGCTTATGTGAGCAAATGTTTAACATGCGCTAAGGTTAAAGCGAAATACCAGAAGCCTTCAGGACTTCTGCAACAACCTGAGATTCCCAAGTGGAAATGGGAACAAATCTCAATGGATTTTATTACGAAGTTGCCAAGAACGCCAAGAGGCCATGACACTATTTGGGTAATAGTGGATCGATTAACGAAGTCAGCACACTTCTTACCTATCAGGGAGAAGGAGAATACGAGCAAATTGGTTGAAATTTATATGAGAGAGATCGTCACGCGTCAGGTAGAGTCGTCTGGAAAGAACAAAAGGAAGCTCACCGAAGATACCCGAATGAATGAGGATGAATAAAGATCTATTCGAGGTTGTTTTGATTGCGGGGACAAAGGGCATTTCAAGAAAGACTGCCCTAACAACAAACAGGCCAATGATAAGATTTACTTAGAAGCTAAACCAAGACGTGCTGAGTGCAAGTATCACCACGAGTGTGGATGTCGAAGGTTTAGGTGCGGGAGGAAAGGACACAACAAGGATGGTTGTGGGATGAAGGGTCCCAGACAAGGAGAAAACGGTAACAACGCTCAAGGTGGAAATGGGAGGTATCCAGGATGCTTCCATTGTGGGGATGTTGGACATCTTAAGAGGGAATGCCCGAAGTTGAAACAAGACCGTGAAAGGACATCCAACATCGGAGCTTGTGAAGTATGCCAGGATCCAGGCGTGACTACTGGTACGTTCTCTATCAACCAAAACTTTTGCATCTATTTTGTTTGATACTAGTGCCAATTATAGCTTCGTATCGTTAGAAATTAAGAATATGCTTGGTTTAACCGGTAGTAAGTTAGATATTCCGTACTCAATCAAATTGGCTAATGGAAAGATAGTAGAAGCCAATGAAGTTATCAGAGGTTGTGTGATTGAATTGGGAGAGCGTGAGTTTGCTTTGGATCTACTACCAGTCCCGTTGGGAAGCTTCGACGTGGTGGTAGGATTGGATTGGCTATCAGGCAACAAGGCGGGGATAGTTTGTCACGAAAAGGTTGTTCGTATCCCAACCGAAGATGGCGAAACAGTTGTGGTTCACGGAGAGAAGCGTGATACGCCGTTAAGAATTATCAGCTGCCTGAAAGCGCGAAAGTGTTTGCAAAAGGGATGTGTTGCCTTCCTGGCACACATTGTGGATAAGAAGGCTGCTGAGCCAAGAATAGAAGACATCCCTGTCGTGAGGGAGTATCCGGAAGTCTTCCCAGAGGACTTACCTGGACTGCCACCTCAGAGACAAGTAGAGTTCCGCATTGACTTAGTTCCAGGCGCCGCGCCTGTGGCTAAGGCACCTTATAGACTTGCTCCGTCTGAGATGCAGGAACTGTCGACACAACTTCAAGAGTTGTTAGACAAGGGATTTATCTGACCAAGCTTCTCGCCTTGGGGATCTCCGGTCCTGTTTGTCAAGAAGAAGGACGGTAGTTTTCGTATGTGCATCGACTACCGGGAGCTGAACAAGCTGACGATCAAGAATAGATATCCTCTGCCAATAATTGATGATCTGTTTGATCAACTGCAAGGTTCAAGCTTTTACTCAAAGATCGACTTGCGATCTGGATACCATCAGTTAAGGATACAAGAGGAAAGTATCCCGAAGACAGCCTTCAGAACTCGTTATGGACGCTACGAGTTCCTTGTTATGCCGTTTGGTTTGACAAACGCACCTGCAGTCTTTATCAACTTGATGAATAGAGTTTGCAAGCCGTACTTGGACAAGTTCGTGATTGTGTTTATCGACGACATCTTGATTTATTCAAGGACAAAGGCTGAACACGAACAGCATCTAAGAGCTATTTTGGAGCTGCTGAAGAAGGAACAGTTGTATGCCAAGTTCTCTAAGTGCGAGTGTTGGCTATGTGAAGTACAATTTCTTGGACATGCGGTTAA
>JARYGA010057166.1:0-12585 GCA_030545235.1 Helianthus tuberosus | reverse complement strand
GGAGCAAGCATAGAAATTTTAAATCAGAAATTTATTGCAAACCTATATCCCATGAATCTGGTAGGATTTGATGTTGTTTTAGGAATGGATTGGTTAATAGCCAATAAAGCCAGTATTTTATGTGATCAAAAGTTACGAGTAAATTCACCAAAAGGTAAAATGATCACAATTAAAGGAGATAAAACCTCTAGGTCCACTAAATTTATCTCTGTGATGAAAACTGCAAGTTGTATAAGAAAATGTTCTATAGTGTATTTGATTTCTATAATCACTAACACTAAAGGAAAGGATTTAAAACATATTCCAGTAGTATCTCAGTTTGCAGATGTCTTTCCAGAAGAATTACCAGGACTACCTCCGGATAGAGAAGTTGAATTCAGAATCCATTTAATACCAGGAACAGCACCGATTGCCAAAGCACCTTATCGGTTGGCACCCGCTGAAATGCAGGAATTAAAGAAACAATTAGATGAATTGTTGGAGAAAGGATTTATACAACCGAGTTCGTCGCCATGGGGAGCGCCGATATTGTTCGTTAAAAAGAAGGACGGATCAATGCGTGTGTGCATTGATTACCGTGAATTAAACAAAGTCACGATTAAGAATCGGTATCCATTACCGAGAATCGATGATCTGTTTGATCAACTGCAAGGAGCTCGATTTTTCTCTAAAATTGATTTAAGGTCAGGATATCATCAATTAAAGGTACAGGAAGAGGACATTCCTAAGACCGCATTTAGAACAAGGTATGGTCATTATGAATTTACTGCCATGCAATTTGGTTTAACCAATGCCCCAGCTGCATTTATGGACATGATGAACCGAATATGTAAGCCATATTTGGATAAATTCATAATTGTATTCATAGATGATATTCTAATTTACTCTAAGAGTAAAGAGGATCATGTAAGACATTTGCACGCACTTTTAAGTTTATTAAGCAAGGAAAAGTTTTATGCTAAGTTTTCAAAGTGCGAATTTTGGTTAGAACAGGTACAATTCCTTGGACACCTAGTTAATCATGAAGGAATTCATGTAGATCCAACAAAAATCAAGGCAATTACTAAATGGAAAACCCCTGAGTCACCAACTGAGGTTAGAAGTTTCTTAGGATTCGCCGGTTATTATAGAAGATTTATTCTGAATTTCTCTAAAATAGCCATTCCCTTAACTAAGCTGACCTGTAAATCTGTTAAGTTTGAATGGGGATTAAAACAAGAAGAAGCCTTTAGAATTCTTAAGCAAAGATTAACCCATACACCTATACTAGCATTACCAGAAGGAAGTGAAGATTTTGTAGTCTATTGTGATGCTTCTAGATTAGGTTATGGATGTGTATTGATGCAACGTCAAAAGGTTATAGCATACGCATCTAGACAACTTAAGAATCATGAAGAAAATTATTCAACCCATGATCTAGAATTAGGAGCTATAATTTTTGCTCTTAAGATTTGGAGACATCACCTTTATGGTAGTAAGTTTACTTTATTCACTGATCATAAGAGTCTAAGGTATGTTTTCATGCAAAAAGAGTTGAATATGAGGCAAAGACGCTGGATGGAATTTCTTAGTGACTATGACTGTGATATCCAATATCATGAAGGAAAAGCAAATGTAGTAGCAGATGCTTTAAGCCGAAAATACTATGAAAAGCCAAAAATGGTACGTTCTCTTAAATTAAATCAACAAGTAGATTTAAATGATCAAATAAGAGAAGCACAAGAATCAGTAATCAAGGAAGATTCTGAAAAATTAAAAGGTATGCTAAAAGAATTAGAACAAGGAACAGATGGAATATGGAGATTCCATGAAAAGAGAATGTGGATACCTAAATTAGGAAATCTACGTCATCGTATATTAGAAAAGGCCCATAAGTCTAAGTATACGATGCATCCAGGAAGTGATAAAATGTACCAGGATTTAAGGAAAAATTTCTGGTGAATAGGAATGAAAAAGGACATAGCAGTCTATGTTTCTAAATGTTTGACTTGTTCACAAGTTAAAGCTGAACATCAGAAACCCTCAGGGTTGTTACAACAATTAGAAATGCCCGTTTGGAAATGGGAATTGATAACAATGGATTTTGTTACTAAATTACCCAAAACTAGGAAAGGAAATGATACAATCTGGGTGATTGTAGATAGACTAACCAAGTCAGCTCATTTTCTACCAATGAAGGAAACAATTAGTATGGAACAATTATCTAAATTGTATGTAAATGAAATTGTTTCTTTACATGGTATTCCTTTATCAATTGTTTCTGATAGGGATAGCCGCTTTACATCTCATTTTTGGTCAAGTTTCCAAAAGGCTATGGGAACCAAGTTAAAACTAAGTACGGCTTATCATCCACAAACAAATGGACAAAGTGAAAGGACAATTAAGACAATGGAGGACATGCTTAGAGCTTGTGTAATTGACTTTGGTGGTAATTGGGGCGATCACTTACCATTAATAGAATTTTCTTATAATAATAGTTATCACACAAGTATCAATGCTGCATCATTCGAAGCACTTTATGGACGAAAGTGTCGAACCCCAGTCTGTTGGGCAGAAATTGGGGAAAAGCAACTATCTGGACCTGAGATAGTACAAGAAACAACCGACAAGATTATTCAAGTCAAGGAACGACTGAAAGCAGCACGTGATCGACAAAAGAGTTATGCTAATAACCGACGCAAGCCATTAGAATTTCAAGTAGGAGATAAAGTATTGTTGAAAGTCTCTCCTTGGAAAGGAGTAGTAAGATTCATAAAAAGGGGAAAGCTAAGGCCCAGGTATGTTGGACCTTTTGAGATTATTAGAAGATTAGGACCTGTAGCCTATCAGCTACAACTGCCAGAGGAAATGGCAGGAATACATGATGTGTTTCATGTATCAAATCTCAAAAAGTGTTTAGCTGATGAATCATTGATAGTACCTCTTAAGGATATAGAGGTAAATGAACAACTCAAGTTTGTAGAAAGACCTCTACAGATTGAAGACAGGAAAGTCAAGAATCTCAAACACAAAAGACTAGTTCTAGTCAAAGTAAAGTGGGACTCCAAAAGAGGACCAGAGTACACATGGGAACTAGAGTCAGAAATGCAAAGGAAATATCCGCAATTGTTTCAATAGATCTCGAGGACGAGTTCTAAAATAAGGTGGGGACAATGTAACAACCCTCGGTAAAACCAACACTCTCATAATATTTCCGACACCCTATTATATCTTAAAATACCCTTATATGTCTTATATTACACCCCGTATGTGAAAACCGAGCTCGAAATATGTTAGAATTTATAAAATAAATTAAAAACACGAATTAGTAAGCTGAGGCGGGCCGCGTAGGACCTCACCTCAAGCTCACGCGGGCCGCGAGTATTCCAAATGGCGGCGCAGCCCTGAGCCGACACGTGTCGACGTCGTGTCAAGTCTAGTTGTGATCCGGATGAGCTATAGGTTGACCAGGTATTGACGCGGGCCGCGTAAGGCTTAGCCTTACCTTACGCGGGCAGCCTAAAAGTCGAATATCACAACTATAAATAGCAGGCATCAGTTTTCAATTTCCGTCGCTCATTCACAATTCTCAATCTCGAATTCTGAAAGTATTATGCATAATATTTGGGTATTATACCCCTAATTAGCGAGGTTCTGCTCCGTTGTAAGTATTATAACCCCAGTTTCATAATAGTTACGCTGCCCGATTGATTTAGGGTTCCGTAACAACTGTCGTGGTTCTGCCCGACGTAGTTATTGGAATGCCGTCTCGGGGAGGGTATAATTAATAATTTCAAAGGGTTATGATACTAACCAATGTACATGTGTATAAATTATAGATTATATCCAGGAAACCCTTACGCGAAGTCTAAGATAGCAAAGTGAGTTTATCCTCTTTTTGATAATCTTTTTGGTAATGTTTTACCAAACCTTAAATGTTTTACCATGAAATTTAGCAGTGATTGAGTCTTTGTAGTTCTTCAATTACTGCCGGTATATTTGGGTTTTGTATACAAAATTTGTACTACTTGTGAGTAGTAAGTCGGGATGACAATACGTTACCATTGGACAATGAGTTAGCCAATGGGTAATATGACCCACAAGTCAGGTTTGATAGTACCAAATGGAATAATTGTGTAGACATAAACAATGTGATCGCTCTCAATACTGATCACTGTGACTTTTTATTTAAACTTTGATTAAATTGGGATTCACTCACCAGTTTTTCCCACTGACAAATGTTTTTAAAACGCGTTTCAGGTAACCCAATATGAAAGCCAATTAGTAAAAAACCAGCTGGAGAGCACTGAAGGCTTGGGGAAAATGTGGCTATAAAAGTTACCTAATAAACGATGTTTTAAATTCAACAAAATAGGGTTTGTCCCTATAAATGTATTGTAATAAGAAACTTGGGTTTTGCCCATGTGTTTATTAATATTAATTATGGTGGTTTTACTCTGATAAACAATTCCTAACTATGGTCCTGATGTAAATTCTGCTGCAATATTAAATAACAACCTGATACCACCAAAACTCTGTGATCGCGTCCGCCCGTTCACGGGGATTAGGAATCGGGGGTTGCGACAAATACACAGCACCCTACTGTGCTGAAGAGATTAAAGATGCGTGATCTTCGAAAATCCCGCGATGAATCTGCGATAGTATCTAGCGAGACCAAGAAATTGCTGTATCCCCGAAGGACTCTTTGGTGCCGATCAATTTCTAATAAAATGGATCTTAGTGAGATCCACATGTATCCCCACTTCGTTGACTATGAGACCAAGAAAGTGTACTTCTCGAATCCTGAAGTCACACTTAGGTAGACTTCGCATGGAGTTGCTCCTCCCCTAAGAGCTCTAAGATGAAATACAAGTGCCGTTCATGATGTTCCTTTCTCCTGGAAGTGATTCAAAATGTCATAGATAAACACGGTTGACGAATCTGGCGAGATGAGGTTGACACATACCACTCATGTGATCCCTAAGGCTGCTGGTGTGTTGGATAACTTAAACAACATGAACAGAAAATCATAGTGGTCGTACTGTGTCTTCCATCAGGTGACAGTCCGATCTTAAGTCGGTTTCCGAATAGAAGCTTGATCATTACAGTGGGTCAAGCAGGTCGTCGATGCGAGATAGAGGGTGGCGGTCTATGATTGCCACCTTGTGGTAGTCTGTACACATACGAAAGGACTCGTCCTTCATTTCCACAATAGAGATCGGGCTCCCCAAGACGCAGAGCTAGATCGATAAAACTCCCATCCAGTAGTTCCTGAAGTTGATTAGACAGTTCTTGCAACCCTCCAGGCACAAGACGATGAGAGGTGCCAGAAATCAGGACCGCTTTGGGCATGATACACATCTGATATTTCTCCTGACAATGTGGGGGAAAAACTGGAAGTTCTTCAGGCTGCGCACCGGTAATCAATGACAGGGTAGCAGGGTAGGTGAAACAATTTTGGGCTCCCACCGCCGAAGTGATGCTGACATTCAGTGAATCTCCACCATGAAGAGATATACATGCGATTTTCTCCTTTACAGAAGATTTCTGCTTGAGGCTTGGACATCCGGTCCACACTATAGACTATACTAAAGTTTCTAACAGTAGCAGGGGGAAGGTAAATGTCGAACTCGTGACCTACAAGATTGATTTGCACCTTAGGTGAACGTGTGAGACTCCAATTGGCTTGCCATCAACCACTTCTATGACGTGTCTGTCGTCAAGAGGCATCAGGGTTAAATAGAACAGAGATGAAGCAATTAGTTACCCAAAAACATACAAGCTACCATGTTGCTATTATGCATGGCGTCGCCTACGCCAATCCTAAATGCCCTTCCACGAGCACCAGTTCCAGTGTTGTTACTGTTATGAGTATTCCCAATACTGTTATTGTTCCCTGGGTTGTTGACGTCTTGACTTAACAACGTGTTAGGAAAATTTATTTGTAAGTATTGAAGAAAATCACATCCAACTTGATCTATGAAGAAGACAACAGTCCTGATGATCACAAGAAGAAGAAGAAGATCAAATAGGACAACTGAAATGAACAACATCTACTTTAAAGAATTACAAGTTGATCAAGAGCTGAAGAAGATTATCAGAGAAGGTCATTTCTGATGGATCTGATGATATTTCTGATGAAATATCATCAGCTTCTGACGATTCTGATCATCAGATTTTCTGATGATTTGTTCACCAGAATTTCTGATGAAGTGGTTTATCAGAAATTCTGATGAATACCCCAATTGTCTAAAAATCAGCTCTATCCTGCCACACTAACCGAAACAAGTTGACATTATTGGATCTCATGATAAAAAAGGCAACTTGAATGTTGGATTCAAAGAATATGTCAAATTGTTACTTTTTACAGGACCTTTTACATGAATAAACAAATGTTTATTCATGTATCCAGCCTTCTATAAATAGAAGGCTCACCAAGCAAAAGACAATGGAGTTAAGCTTAGCATTCAATACTTACTACAAACTCCATTGCCCTCTCACCCACAGAATTCAAGTATTCATTTGTATTAGATAATAATCTTACAATCACCTTGTAAAACATTTTGTTTCAAAGTGATATAAACTTGATAATTCTGTAGGTCTTGTTTCTTGAAAGTCTGATTTCCATTTCCGCACATCTTTTGCACATCTACTGAAATCACTTGTCATATTACGTGAAAAGAAGTTTTTAAGTCCAAACTAGGACCAACAATTGGTATCAGAGCAGATTGAATAAATTATTTTCAAATGATCAATCGCTCATCTTCTTTTCTCTAAATATGGCCAGCTTTCAATCATGGAATAATGCTTTTAACATTGGTTCTATGTCCAAACCTCCGACTCTGGTCAGAGAGGAATACCCCCAGCGGAAAATCAGGATAGTCAATTTCCTTAATGGTCATGACCGAGCTCTGTTTCAATCCATTGAAAGGGGTCCACATATTCAAATGATTCAAATACCAGCTATTCCAGCAACTTACCAATCACATGCAATCCCTGCCTCCCGAGCTCCCAAAAGTGAAATAAACTAGAGCGTGGAAGACAAGGAAAAGGTGGCTGGGGATGAAAGGGCAAAGTCACTTTTAATAATGGCTATCCCCAATGACATATTTTCACAAGTTGATGCATGTGCATCAGCTAAGGAAATATGGGATCAGTTGGAAAATCTTTGTGAAGGAGGAGAAAGGATGAAGAGAAACAAGAAAACAAACAATGTTTCCTCATATGAGAGGTTCAAAAGTTTACCTAATGAAAGGTTAAATGAAACACATCAAAGATTTACAAAACTTTTGAACGAGCTAAAGAAATTTGGTATAACAAAATCAAATGATGAAAGAAACATAAAATTTCTAGGTGCTTTACCTAGAGAATGGAGAAGTCTAACCATGACTTTGTCCTCAACCTTAGAACTAGGAAATATGAGTCTTCATGACTTATACAGCATCTTGGTCCCTAGAGAGGAAGAAATATTTGAAGAAACCATTCAAATAGGGGGATCTTTAGCTCTTATCTCAAACTCACAAAGAACACCACCTACCAATGATCCACAACCATCAAACAGCCAAAATCTTGAAATTTCTGATACATCATCATATTTTTCAGCTTTTGCTGAAGCAATAACACTGCTCACCAAAACATTTGAGCAGAGGTTGAGGGGAGGAGGCCAAAGATACCAGAGAAGTGACAGAGGGAGGATGGATGGAAGATCTAAGGAAGAAGTTAGATCCAAGGATAAAGGGAAGGCTGAAGTTGTGTGTTACAAGTGCAAGCAGAGAGGTCACTATGCATCAGAATGCAAGACAAAGAAGCTCAAGGATGTTGCTTATTATGAGAAGAAGCTAGAAGAGGCAAAGAAGCAGCAACAAGTCAGCTTAATTGCTGGGATAGATACATGGCTATCTGATGATTCTTCTGATGAAGAAGAAGAAGAAATGGCTAATTTCTGTCTGATGGCACTCTCTGATGACCTACCAGAAACTTCAGGACAAAAGGTAAATTTAGATAATCTTGATCTTGAACACAAGCTAAACAAGCTCATGTCAGATTTTCTAAATCTGCAAGATAAACATCAATCAGATAATAAAAAATCTGATGAGTTGCACAGGACCATGAATAAAATAATAATTGAAAACCAATTACTCATATAAGAAAGTTTAGATCACAGAGCTAAAATTGAGTTCTATGAAAATGAAAGAAAAGATCTTTACAAGAAAATCAATGATAAAGAAATTAATGTACGAGGTTTTCAACAAGCCAAAGAATTCATAAACTTCATTGAGTCCACACCAAAGAACAAAGGAGAGGGTTTAGGATATGTAAAAACAAGAGAAAGTAAACCCACTGCCTTTGTAAAAGCATCCCATCAGATTTCTGATAAATTTTCATCAGAATCTGATTCTGAATCTTACAAGTCAACCTGTTCTGAATACTCCTTTGAAAAAGCCAACTTTAAACCAAAAAGAAGTGAATGCAAACAAGAATCTTTAAAGACTCCAGAAGCAGTTCACTCATCTTTTCAAAATTATCCACTCATTCCATCACAAGAAAGAATATCAGAAAATTCTAATAAATCTTGTATGTGTGTTGACATACTGAAGCTTGTTCAACACCATCTCCAAAAGAAAAATGAAAAATCTATTTATGGCTCAGCATATAACAGATATTCTGATGAAAGGCCATCAAGAGAAAACAATCAGTTTAGAATCTCATCAGAAAGAGTACCCAAGCAAGCCTGGGTACCAAAAACCCACTAACCTTTCCATTTCAGGACCATCATATGCCGCAGATCTGGTACTGCAACTCAGGAAGCTCCAAGCACATGACTAGGGACATGAGCTTACTCAGCAACTTTGTTTCAAAGCTGGGTAAAATGGTAAATTTTGGAAATGGAGTGAAAGGGGGGATCATGGGATATGGATGCATAAGGTATAGATGTTTGACCATAGAGAAAGTAGCCTATGTTAAAGGCTTAAAGTACAATCTACTAAGTTGTGGTCAATTCTGTGATAAAGGTCTTTCAGATAACCTTATTACCAGAAAAATGCTTGATAAACTGTTTTTGTGATAATCAAAGAAAAATCAGAAAATCTGAAGCATCATCAGAAAATCTGATATATCATCAGAAAATCTGATATATCATCAGAATATCTGATAAATCATCAGAAATTCTGATGTTTCATCTGAAAAACATGTTGGATTATCAGAATCATCATTGATCATTAGAACAAATTCATGCATGTCATCATTCTTATTCATATCTCTTGATAGCATATTCATAGATTGTAATTTGGCATTTTTATTTCTTTTAAGTTACTTATTTTTACTAAAAAATTTTGCTTAGTGCTGATAACGTCATTTAACAGAAAATTTCTAGGAACTCGTTAGTGGGTTTGAAACTTTCTCTCTCCTTCATTAATTACACCCCATCAATATTAAGGAGATTGAAGTGACATATTGGTAGGCAATCATGATATATTATCAGAAAATGGCTGCCTAAATCATTTAATGCAGGAGAAGTGCAGAAGAAGTTTATCGCTGATATACCTTTTGCCTTCTGATAGTTAATTAAATAACAAAGATTGTGGTGAACAAAATCTATAAGTAGGTAGATACCATTTATGGCAAATTTTAAGTTTACTATAAATGATCACCACTTTGAGCTGAAACTGTCATCCTCACACAAGAAAAACTCTAGAAATTAAAGCTTCATCTTCTTCTTCAGCTCATACTTTCTCACACTCACAAAAATGTCTACCATCAACGCTGAATGCCCTTCCTATCATCCTTATCACTCAGATTATCACAACCTTAGATTGAGTCCTTCATGGGAAGGATGCCAAACTGTGCTGAAGATGATCATTGGGGAGTAACTTGAAGGGGGGGGTTGCCGGAAACTGAGTGCTGACAGACATGCTCAATGTGCTGAAGTAATTGAAGTATGCATCCACTATGTCATCAGATCTGAATGTTTCAATGTGGCAACATTATCATAATATGAGAACAGAGGACAGATGGTTATCAAGAGTGTGGTGCTCAATCAAAGAATTCTATTAAATGAAGCCATCATCAGGACGGTTCTACAACTCAATGATGATAATGAAGTCATGATGTTCACAAGGGCACAAATAGAAGAAACCTTGGAGCAAATGGGTTACCTTACGGTAAACCCACAACGAGCAATCAACAAACATGGCTTCATCAAGCCATGGCAATATCTGGTCACACAAATGGGTGCATGCTTCTCAAAGAAGATCATCAATCATCATGAAGTATCCCTTAGATTGATGGAACATGTACGAGCACTCGTACTTGGAACACCTTACAACTTCTCTTATTACTTGATAAGAGATTTTGCAAGTAACATGTGGTCTGGCAGACCGTTCTTAATTTATCCTCGTTTTCTGCTGAAGATAATCACGAGCCAGCTAGGCTTTGGGGGTGTTCCTGCAAGTTTTCCAAGAGCAGAAATGAGACTTCAACAACACATGAATCTCAGCATGCTCGTACCCACCGATCAGAATTCTGTATTGATAACTGATCTGTTGTTGCTCCTTGAGATGGATCATGGCGAAGGAATAGACCTTGATTAGGTTATCTTTGTTTAATCTTAGTTTGTGTAGATAGTTTTTTTTTTTGCCTGATAATATAGTATGTTTATTATTCTACTTAGTTATTTAGCTCATGATGGTTTGGAAAAGAGGAATGGGTAAAAGACAAACGAGAGGATAAATATTCACAATGAAACATGATCATCAGAAAACAAGATCATTTGACACAAAAATTTGAGTTTCTAATAAAATGAGACAAAATATGATAACACCAACTCAAAATGCCTCTCTAAGTTTCTTTTCCGTTAAAACATTAAAATAATGGAATGTTTTAGAAAATATCAGAAAAGTTAAGAGACTTGGATGCCACCAGAGATTAATATGTAAGTCTTCTGATCTTATCTCATTCCCTCTCATCTAAAAAAAAAGGAGGCCTTTACACCTCTAAATCAAAAGAGAAACTTCAAAATCTGTTGAAAGGGGTCACAAGTTTAGGGGGGATCTCAAGGTGAAAAATTCTGTTGAAAAACTGTTGACTTCTGTTGACCATATCTAAGAAGTCAACAAAAGTTAAAACAAAAGAATATACATGCCTTCAACAGAATTTATGATTGGAATTCTGATGACTTCATTAGAATGGAACTTTGAATTATGAAGAAGAAAGGAGGTTAAGAAGAAAGCTAATTGGACCCTTGACAAAATGGTGTCCACAAAAATGAAAAGGTGTCGTACAACCAATAGTTTTCTCCAATCAAAATACAGTTGGAAGCTTTTGTGAAAGAATGATTGAAGAAACTACAAGTTGAAAGGACAATTCCACAATTACACGATCAATCGTCATTAAATGTCTTGATACCCACGATCCAACGGTTACATTCTGAACCAAAATTCACATCACACGATCTAACGGTAATAAAGACAATTAATGATATTTTAACCGCCATTACATGGCACGTTCCATATCCCCTCAACTCCATAAACCCACAATTCTCTGCTAAAGCCCTCACTTTATAACTCACACTAACTCAGCTTCTTCAAACCGCAAATCCCCTGTTCTTCACTCAAAATCCAAAAATCCCTAAATTTCAAACCCTAATTCACAAAATTCAACAATGGCTGAAGTACACCTCAACATCCCAATTGTTCAACATGATGTACCTTTTGTTGAAGACACACAATTTCTACCAATGAAAGAAAATAATATGCAGATGAATACAGAGCATTCAAAATATGATGTAAGATGTCAACTTCTGGTAGAATATCTTATGAAATGTCCAATCTCAGGAGCACTAACAAAAGGAAGAGAAGTACCAGAAAAGTTACTACAGCAATTCATTCATACTTTCAAAGAAGATGAAGAGAATCAGGTCTCTTCTCATGTATGGGGAAATGTTTTTGTAACATTAACCCCTACAAGGGTAAGAGAATGGCTTGAACTTACAGTTCTTGTAAATTACTTTGAAGCACCAACCAATGAAGAATTGATAAGCTTTATCATTGAACTTGGCTACAAGAACAAGAAAATCAACAAAATTGGAGCAATAAGAAGAAATGAAATGCCAGCCATCTGGCAAGTGATGATGGAAGTATTAAACAAATGTCTCACATCAAAGATAGGAGGAACTGATCAAGTCAGTCAAGCTATTCTGACAATCATGTATGGACTCATAACTGGGTTCAAAATTGATTATGGAACAGAAATCTTTAACCTATTCAAAAGATAAATTCTCACTAGAAATGGAAGAGTAACCTCACATCTGCCATATCCAAGGTTAATCTCAATTTTTATTTCTGAAACATTTGCTGAAAGGGACATAGAAATTCGAATTCTGGAAGATATTTGGAGTTCAAGTATCATTAAAGCTTGGAGTGCCAATCATGGATGGGAATTCGACAAAGATATCCCTGAGTTACCAGAAAGCATGTTGTGCCTCATTACACCAGACTCACAATACAGATTACAACATGAAGAACTTCTTGCCAAATTAGATTCTCGAACAGAAGAACCTAGCAGAGAAGTTTTTAACTGTTCATCATCACCAGAAGAGGAAGAAGTTGA
>JARYGA010057165.1:0-45482 GCA_030545235.1 Helianthus tuberosus | reverse complement strand
CTTCAATGACATGGTTAAAAATATTAATAATATTAAAGATAATAAGAAACCATTTATCTTATTTCCAAGGTTTCAAAGTTTTTATTTTCAAAAGAAATTTTGCAAGGATAATACACATGTGCTAATCCAAGGAAGCCCTACTCAAATAAACAGCCTTTCTTCTAAAACTTTTACTAGGCTGTCAAAACCTTCTAAAACACAAACAGAGGAGCCTGAGTAGAATTTAGCAGCTATCATTGCTCCTCAGGTCCCTGCTGTTGAGCCCACTACTCAAGGTGATCACAGCAGCAAAACAACTGCTGTGAAACCCACACCTAAAACCACCAAAAGACAAAAACAGAAAAAATCACAAAAGCCCCCCAAACCTACAAAAAAGGTAACTCTGGAAGATGAGATCCCAGAACAACTACCAGTGATAACACAAAAGTCACCAATAACCACTGCTGCTACTTCCTCATAGCAGTTGTATGAAAGATCTCAACCTGAGCCTCAAACTCCTCCTACTTCTTCTAAAAAAGATCAGGTTGTAAGAACAGGGACACCAAATTATGATGCTCTGGAATCACTTAATTCCATCATCCACAGCCCAGCTCCCGGGGCAAATTTGCTTTCTACCCCTATCCTCACTGCACAAATTCCACCAACCATATTACCTCTATTGGATGTAGTTGATTTAGCCCAGACACAAATAAGTTCTTCTCAATTTCCTGTTAATGAGAATATGCCATAATAAGTGACTGAGTATGGTGTTTCAATCTCTGCTAACCCACCAATAGTTGAGGAGGCTACACTACAGGAATTACAAGTAATTCCTGTCAGTAGTTCAAGTGGAGCAGCTACTACAAGTGTTGAACCCACTGGTTTACACTTGGACAGTAGTTTCATAAGTCAGACTCACTTGAAGGAAATTTCTTCATTAGGAACCAGAGTGTTTCCAGTATTCACTGGTTCACTAAGACTGGTTACCCCTGCTGAAGGAAGAAGTCCCCAGTACCAAGAAAAAAGGGCATCAGTGGATGACTTTTGGGGCACTTTCCTTAAGTCAACTGCTGATACAACCACTGCCAGTGGGAAATCAGATGATCCCATTAACTTGGGTGATGGTTTAATGTACAAAGAATTGACAAACTTGATACATTTGTTGCAGAAATCAAAGATATGCTGCAACAGTTGTTATAAACACAAAAAGCAACACCCACTACTGCACCAGCTCAAACATCTTCCCTTTCATCGGCTCCTACTCCCACTGAGCTATGGAGTCTATTTCAACCTTTGCTTCACAAATAAAGAGAATATGCTGATCAATAACATGAAGTTCAACTTCAGAAGATCAGAAATTTAATGGAAGCTAGGTTCAAGGATACACAAGCAGACATCAAGGCAATCAAGGCCCATTTGTTGCAAACCACTGGCACTGCTCCTCCTTCAATCATTTTTGTTGATAATCCTCCTAATGATGCCAAAAAGGGGGAGAAAAAGAAGAAGGGATATGAAGATGGCCTATACATTGTACCAGATGCAAAATCTAACTTGGCTACAGATCTCCCTAGGCCAGATGGTTCTAAAAAGGTTGATGTAACCTTAAATGCTTTTGCTGATGAAAAAGCAAGGCTGAAAAAGAATATGGAGGCAAAGGGTAAATCAAGGTTTGAGCAGGAGAAGAAAGTTTTAATGGAAATGGAAGAACAGGGTACTTCTGAGCCCAAGGATGAGCAGGAAAATCCTAAGCCTAAAAGAAGACAACCTACTAGAAAAGTGAGGCAACCTAAATCCACACCTTCCAGAATCACAAAACATACTCCCCAAACTCCCAAAAACTCCTCTCATTAAACCTCCAAACCAACAGATGTTAAAACACCTATTGTATCAACAGCTGTTGGTACTTCAGTGGTTTCAACAGATGTTAACCCAACAACTGCCACCAATACTACATCAACACACACTTCAACCACTGCCCTCACCATACAACCCACTGCCACATTAAAAACAAAACCACCATCACAATCACCACCTGCCAAAAAACAGAAGACATCAGATAACGCATCATTTGTTGTAATGACAACAGTGGTTGAAACACCAGTTGTTTCAACAGCTGTTAGTCAGCCACCTATCACTCAAATCACCACCACTCAACCCACCAAAACACCACCAACCTCTCCTAAACCCAAAAGGAGAAGGATAATACTGGAGGATGATTCTCCATCACCTCCAACATCTTCACAACCACAGACCCTTGCAACCATTCCAAACTGTAGGATCGTGAAACGACCTAACGAGTCGATCAGAAGAGTGCTCAGACAGAATCAGAGGCGGAATTCATTGAGTCTGTCTTTATTTAGCTTGTATTCACTATCAATTGTCTTGTTTATTGATCTTGAAACGATTTATAGCATGTAGACACTTCGACAGCACCTCGGCGTCGGAATCAAGAAGGTTACAAATGATTTCACATCAAGGGTATTTATAGAGGTTGCTATATCGTTTGAAAGTGGCATTGCCCATTTCAAATGAAATTAAACATTCTAATTTCGTTTGAAAGTGGCAATGTCATTTTCAAACGAAATTACCTCTTTAACACACAAAATGTAACACCTCGAAAATTCGTGTTCAATGAAATAACGACACGTGTCATGTAAAGACAAAACGCGTTGTAAACCCGGATTTAATAAAGATGTTTTGGCAGGATTTAAAAGTGTCGTCATGTTAAATTTCACCTCTGAACGACCTCATTTATAAATCCCAATACCCAATTATATTTTTCAAACATCTAATATATCTTAAATCCAGAAATTCATTGATGATAAACGAATTCAAAGTGCATGATAGGTTCCTATGAAAATTTCTATGGTTAACCTTCTTGTTCGGCACTTTTGAAAAGGATCCAAGCAAACATAACATAATGGTAGGGTATGTAATTGTTTAAAACCCATAATAGAGGTCCCAAACTGACAAAACAAGGTCCCAAAGTCGAATTATGAGGTTGCCCTTTCGAATGCATGAAGGAACAAGATTTTTGGCTGCTGATGATTTGTTGCGCACCGCAACAAATAATTGTTACGGTGCGCAAGCTAAGCCCAGCTCCAACAGAATTGCCTGTTTGCTGTTAAACTCGAAATTTGACCTTTTATCCGATTTTCCTCATACCCCTTGGCCCCT
Organism: Helianthus tuberosus; assembly: GCA_030545235.1. NCBI lineage: Eukaryota > Viridiplantae > Streptophyta > Magnoliopsida > Asterales > Asteraceae > Helianthus > Helianthus tuberosus. The sequence goes on along the minus strand of JARYGA010057165.1, from coordinate 42,326 downwards.
AAACAACCCCTAAACTTATAGGACACCTGTGGGAATGTTGTGGTTAGTGGTAGACTAAGTTGTCAACACCTTATGGTGCATTAGTTCACTATATAAAGCTCATGAGTTGCAACATTCCAATCACACCTTCATTCTGCAATTGAGGAGCCTTCTGGAGCTTTAAAGCAGACCCAAGTCCTTCCTAATCAAGCTTAGGACTTCAGTAAGTGTTCTAATCCTTTCTTAATTAAGTTTTAGCTTAAAAGTCAAACCGTCGTAATTAACGGTTGACTTTAAGATTAATCACTAATAGTCCAGTGATTTGTCGAAGTGAAAGTCGTTATAAGTTGGTAATTATGTGGGTAATAAACCCTTAAAAGGGTTCCCCCTGATTCCCACTCTAACTAGGTCTAATGTCGGGTCAAACTTGTTAATAAAAAGTCAACAGGATGGTTAGTTTCTAATTTATGCATAATTAGCAATGTAGAACACATACAACCTGTATGATCATTAATATAACTTAGTAATTAGTGTAAGAACATGTCTAAACATGTTCAACCCGACAATTTTATGTTTAGACCCGGTTCGGAACCGAAAGTCGCAAAGCTTTGACTTTTGCTTTGACTTTAGTTCTGACCCGCTTTAGTATAACTTGGAAATGCCTTAGAGCTTCCTTAGGACCAGGCTACATGTTAGCATAACCCTCTGTGGTTGGTTCATTGATTGACCCATTCGTTTACGCGTTTCCGTTAATTGCTCATATGTTGACCATTATGCCCTTATTACCTAAAAACGTGATTTTTGGAAATGTAAAAGTGTAGAAACCTTAATTACTAATATATAGACTTGTATGCAAAGTTTGACATCAGTTTGAGGTGTAGAATAAGAGTTATGCTCATTAGCGCAAATTGAAGGGCTTATGTTAATTAAACGGCGCAATTAGCGTATAGCCTAGTTAAACATACTTTTTGATATCAAACTCTTTACCCACTGATGTAATATATTATTTTGGGATTTTTAAAGATTTTTAATCAATTTTAGGCTGAGCATAACTCATAGTCGTAGGCTTAATCCGGTAATTGTCGGTTTTGCCCTTACGGGCTATAAAATGAGTTTTACATATCCAAACGACTCCAAACCTTTTGCTACTGATTACATATGATAAATAAATTATTTTAAGCCTTCTGGAATAATAAAAATATCAACTTTATGTATATAACCCGGAAATGGCTCCTAATCGCCTTTCTAAGCGTTTTTAACGCATAGTATGCACTAGAACTATTTTAGACATACAAGGGTTGATACCTACTGATATTTTAGGTAAATTATAACGTTTTAACAGTAAGTAAAAGTTGTTTAACTCAGACTTCAGTTTTGAGCTTTACGGCTTATGTGAAATTACCAAAGTGCCCCTTCGGTGCATAGTTTGGTTATAATTGATAAATTTCACATATGTACTTTATCCCACTGTTATAACTTATCAAAATAAGTATTTTTACTGATTACATCAGACCCGTAACTCATATTAATACTTAAACTCTTTTATAACCTTTTAAAAGACCAAACTACCCCTACGAGGCCTAGTTTGTGTTTAAATACGTTTTGGGCATAAAGAAAGACATCCTACTGATGTCACAACATAATTGAGGCATAATTAACTTAGGAAACCTGTATATGGCTCTCATGATTACCCGTCATGCGTTTTTCACGTTCGGTTCGGTTTATGTAACTAGTTTGCATAAATTAGCCGAAACGGGTCATACGTGATCGTTTTATCTCAAAATCCAGAATGTGTTTAGTTTGCCCATATTATACAAGTCTCCAAACTTGTCGGGTCTAAATCACATCCTATTCCGGTCTTCGCTTAATCATGCGTTTGAACCGTATTTTTCCTTAAGACTAATCGGTCTAAGCTTAGGCTTAATTAAAGACCCGTTAGCATTCTAATTAGTTATTTATACCATCATTCCAGACTAGAGCCTTCCGGTAAATGGTACCTACGCTTACTTAAGTGAATACGGCTGAGTTATTAGATTCTTGCTATTTAAGACAGGAGCTAGCTCAGGTAAATACTCTTAACTTATTTTCCCTATACGGGCTTGGGATACGGTATAATGATACCGCTTGGTCGGGTATTGAATATTTAATCGGATTGTGATTAAATTATTGAGGTAACCCGGTTTAATCTGTATTGTTTGAAATAAAAGCCTTTAGGGGTTAATGACCATGTCCCGGATATCCTTGACATCATTGTATTATAAAATGGCCACGCCTTGAGCACGGGGTGTAGGCATACACTGAAAGTTGCTTAAAGGGAAACGGTATCTCACTCTCTTGTGGGCTTATACTTGTGGCGTGTCTGTTAATCTTGACTCGGTTTCTACATCGGGCCCTGAACGTATAACGAACATGTAAATCTGTATACAAGGTTATAACTATAATTGTTCCAAGTTAAAAAGGTTAATTTTGCCTCTGTGCATTTTAATCAAATTATAAAAGATATTTTGTGCCATGTGCATTCAAACCAATTTTCTTAAACTCTTTTCAAATGAGTCGGTTGAGTGTATTTACCAGTGAAAACTGACGTATTTTCCAAAAAAAGTAAAGTGACAGGTACTGAACGAAATTGGCTGGAAGCTCAGGACGCTAATAAGGAATCTTGAAAGTTCTAGGCGTCTAAAGTCTGTTGAACAAATGATATGTTTAAAGATCCGCCTGTGGATCCTTTACTTTCCGTTGTAATACTGGATATTACTTTATATTCGGAATGTAATAATAATTATCTTTTGCTTCCGCTGTGCATTTATATAATTGTGTTGTTTGACTATTATGTTGCCAACCATGTCACGATACTCCCCACCGAGCCCACCGGTGACACGTGGAAATCGGGGTGTGACAGGTTGGTATCAGAGCCAACATTGAGTGAATTAAACACTAAAATTTTTGTGTTTAATCTCAATGACACAGTAGCACATTCCTTGACCTTCTGAGTCTAGACTTAACTTAGGAATATTCTCAATCCTAATATGGAAATTTTATTTCCAAAATTTTTTATTGAATACGTCGCCAAACGAAGAAGCCGTAATAGGAGTCCTCCACACCCGGAGCCTAGAAATGCTGAGCTTCGTACCGCGGCTAGAATGAAACGAGTATCCAAGGAGAGAGCATTCAGAAATAACTTGAAGAAGAAACTCCTTTTGCTGAAGATCGTTTCCTTAATAGTCCTTATAAGGACATATTTATCTTTCAGTCCCTTCGAGGACACATTATCCCTTCAAAGACCCGCTAAGGGCAACTCTGTACTTTTATTTTCATATAATGGATTGATTAAACTAAGTTTTCATTCTAAACATGAAATATGAAATAAATGGAAAACATCATCCCTTAGAAGGGAATTGCCTACGGGCTATAATTAACGTCCTTTGAGACTAAAGACAGTGGTAGCCTACAACTCTCTGTCAAGGAAAAGTAATGAACTTTGATTCACACTTAAATGCCTCGATCCCAAACGATCATGGCTTATAAATTAAACTTGTCCACGTGACTAAGCCTTTTGTGCTATTACTAAATGCCTCGACCCCAAACGATCATGGCTTATAAATTAAACTTGTCCACGTGACTAAGCCTTTTGTGCTATTACTAAATGCCTCGATCCCAAACGATCATGGCTTATAAATTAAACTTGTCCATGTGACTAAGCCTTTTGTGCCATTACTAACTTATAATGCCTCGATTTTTTTGAAATCATGGCTTATAAATTAAACTTGTCTACACGACTAGGCCATTTGTGCTATTATTAACTTATAAATTAGGATTTATGATAAAAAAAATCCTGAATAAAATAAATATCCTTACTTTCCTACCAGTATACTTTTTAAAAAGAATCTTAAAGGTGAAACCTAGCCTACGCGGCCAAGATGGTGAAACCTACTCAAGGGATTCAGATCCTTGTTAACACCAAAGAACGTGTTAGCACTCCTGACAAATGTGATTTGCTAAAATCACAACAGCCATCCCTATATTGGAAATTTTTAAATTCCTAGTTGGCCTTATGATCTAGAAATCATGGCTGATATCATCTTATAAGATGATCATATTATAAACATCCGTGAGAGATGAATTGCCTACGGGCTATACTTTACTCTATTGTCGATAAGACAAAATAGTGGTGATCCTTATGAGCCCCTATTCAAAATGGTGGGATTATACCCAAACCTAATAGTCAATATGATCGATGTGATCATGACTAATATCATTAGATACGATAATTATATATAGACATCCATTAGTGATGTTCATAGGTTTACCTTTCTGTCAAGTGAATCGCCTTTCAAGACGATGACAGTTATAATCTATGACTCCCATCCTGGAAGATAATTCTTCCATAAGAATCTGGAGTACTCTTCCCTAGAAAGAGTACGACAATATATATTATTGTATTTTATTATTTTCGCATTGTTTTCTATCGCCTTCGAATGCCAAGCTATGTTTGATAAAAGTGCCATATGAGAAGTGGCGTATCCTAGTGCGTCCCATAGATTGCTTCCATGCCTGATCAGTATGGAGGTTTAATGCATGGAACCCCTGAGATATCCCAATGGTCATATTGTACTAAAGTCGACTAGTAGTATTCAAAGAAGATATCCAATATAAAAATGTCCTTATAAGTATCTCTACTTAGGACATCTTTGCAATTGTAAAGAGAATGTGTCATTTATCTGACACCGACATCGATAGATGAGCCAAAGCCTGAGATTACGGAAATCTCTGACATCTCTGTGTGTCATAATTATCTCCTTTTTAAGAACTACCATGTTTACCTCCTGAGGAGCAAGAGGATGTTAGGACAAACATCCCGCTTAGGGCTACAATTATTGTAAAAGCTTTATATCTGATAGTACCAAATTGTAAATTATCAGGCTAGTTAAGCTCTGAATGTATAGAAGCATTTGAAGGAAATCGAATGTATCAAGATCAAGTAGCTTATAAGCTAAAACCTATTTAAGAAGCTTCGAAGGAAGCATGTACCTATTGTAAAGGTCAAATGGGATGCCCGTAGAGGTCTCGAATATACGTGGGAGGTCGAATCCACCATTAAAGAAAAATACCCTTATTTATTTCAGTAAATCTCGGGTCAAGATTTATTTTAAGGGGGTGAGGATGTAACACCTCGAAAATTCGTGTTCAATGAAATAACGACACGTGTCATGTAAAGACAAAACGCGTTGTAAACCCGGATTTAATAAAGATGTTTTGGCAGGATTTAAAAGTGTCGTCATGTTAAATTTCACCTCTGAACGACCTCATTTATAAATCCCAATACCCAATTATATTTTTCAAACATCTAATATATCCTAAATCCAGAAATTCATTGATGATAAACGAATTCAGAGTGCATGATAGGTTCCTATGAAAATTTCTATGGTTAACCTTCTTGTTCGGCACTTTTGAAAAGGATCCAAGCAAACATAACATAATGGTAGGGTATGTAATTGTTAAAAACCCATAATAGAGGTCCCAAACTGACAAAACAAGGTCCCAAAGTCGAATTATGAGGTTGCCCTTTCGAATGCATGAAGGAACAAGATTTTTGGCTGCTGATGATTTGTTGCGCACCGCAACAAATAATTGTTACGGTGCGCAAGCTAAGCCCAGCTCCAACAGAATTGCCTGTTTGCTGTTAAACGCGAAATTTGACCTTTTATCCGATTTTCCTCATACCCCTTGGCCCCTAAACAACCCCTAAACTTATAGGACACCTGTGGGAATGTTGTGGTTAGTGGTAGACTAAGTTGTCAACACCTTATGGTGCATTAGTTCACTATATAAAGCACATGAGTTGCAACATTCCATTCACACCTTCATTCTGTAATTGAGGAGCCTTCTGGAGCTTCAAAGCAGACCCAAGTCCTTCCTAATCAAGCTTAGGACTTCAGTAAGTGTTCTAATCCTTTCTTAATTAAGTTTTAGCTTAGTTTTAGCTTAAAAGTCAAACGGTCGTAATTAACGGTTGACTTTAAGATTAATCACTAATGGTCCAGTGATTTGTTGAAGTGAAAGTAGTTATAAGTTGGTAATTATGTGGGTAATAAACCCTTAAAAGGGTTCCCCTTGATTCCCACTCTAACTAGGTCTAATGTCGGGTCAAACTTGTTAATAAAAAGTCAACAGGATGCTTAGTTTCTAATTTATGCATAATTAGCAATGTAGAACACATACAACTTGTATGATCATTAATATAACTTAGTAATTAGTGTAAGAACATGTCTAAACATGTTCAACCCGACAATTTTATGTTTAGACCCGGTTCGGAACCGAAAGTCGCAAAGCTTTGACTTCAGTTCTGACCCGCTTTAGTATAACTTGGAAATCCCTTAGAGCTTCCTTAGGACCAGGCTACATGTTAGCATAACCCTCTGTGGTTGGTTCATTGATTGACCCATTCGTTTACGCGTTTCCGTTAATTGCTCATATGTTGACCATTATGCCCTTATTACCTAAAAACATGATTTTTGGAAATGTAAAAGTGTAGAAACCTTAATTACTAATATATAGACTTGTATGCAAAGTTTGACATCAGTTTGAGGTGTAGAATAAGAGTTATGCTCATTAGCGCAAATTGAAGGGCTTATGTTAATTAAACGGCGCAATTAGCGTATAGCCTAGTTAAACATACTTTTTGATATCAAACTCTTTACCCAATGATGTAATATATTTTTTTGGGATTTTTAAAGATTTTTAATCAATTTTAGGCTGAGCATAACTCATAGTCGTAGGCTTAATCCGGTAATTGTCGGTTTTGCCCTAACGGGCTATAAAATGAGTTTTACATATCCAAACGACTCCAAACCTTTTGCTACTGATTACATATGATAAATAAATTATTTTAAGCCTTCTGGAATAATAAAAATATCAGCTTTATGTATATAACCCGGAAATGGCTCCTAATCGCCTTTCTAAGCGTTTTTAACGCATAGTATGCACTAGAACTATTTTAGACATACAAGGGTTGATACCTACTGATATTTTAGGTAAATTATAACGTTTTAACAGTAAGTAAAAGTTGTTTAACTCAGACTTCAGTTTTGAGCTTTACGGCTTATGTGAAATTACCAAAGTGCCCCTTCGGTGCATAGTTTGGTTATAATTGATAAATTTCACATATGTACTTTATCCCACTGTTATAACTTATCAAAATAAGTATTTTTACTGATTACATCAGACCCATAACTCAGATTAATACTTAAACCCTTTTATAACCTTTTAAAAGACCAAACTACCCCTACGAGGCCTAGTTTGTGTTTAAATACGTTTTGGGCATAATGAAAGACATCCTATTGATGTCACAACATAATTGAGGCATAATTAACTTAGGAAACCTGTATATGGCTCTCATGATTACCCGTCCTGCGTTATTCGCGTTCGGTTCGGTTTATGTAACTAGTTTGCATAAATTAGCCGAAACGGGTCATACGTGTTCGTTTTATCTCAAAATCCAGAATGTGTTTAGCTAGCTCAGGTAAATACTCTTAACTTATTTTCCCTATACGGGCTTGGGATACGGTATAATGATACCGCTTGGTCGGGTATTGAATATTTAATCGGATTGTGATTAAATTATTGAGGTAACCCGGTTTAATCTGTATTGTTTGAAATAAAAGCCTTTAGGGGTTAATGACCATGTCCCGGATATCCTTGACATCATTGTATTATAAAATGGCCACGCCTTGAGCACGGGGTGTAGGCATACACTGAAAGTTGCTTAAAGGGAAACGGTATCTCACTCTCTTGTGGGCTTATACTTGTGGCGTGTCTGTTAATCTTGACTCGGTTTCTACATCGGGCCCTGAACGTATAACGAACATGTAAATCTGTATACAAGGTTATAACTATAATTGTTCCAAGTTAAAAAGGTTAATTTTGCCTCTGTGCATTTTAATCAAATTATAAAAGATATTTTGTGCCACGTGCATTCAAACCAATTTTCTTAAACTCTTTTCAAATGAGTCGGTTGAGTGTATTTACCAGTGAAAACTGACGTATTTTCCAAAAAAGGTTAAGTGACAGGTACTGAACGAAATTGGCTGGAAGCTCAGGACGCTAATAAGGAATCTTGAAAGTTCTAGGCGTCTAAAGTCTGTTGAACAAATGATATGTTTAAAGATCCGCCTGTGGATCCTTTACTTTCCGTTGTAATACTGGATATTACTTTATATTCGGAATGTAATAATAATTATCTTTTGCTTCCGCTGTGCATTTATATAATTGTGTTGTTTGACTATTATGTTGCCAACCATGTCACGATACTCCCCACTGGGCCCACCGGTGACACGTGGAAATCGGGGTGTGACACAAAACCTCCTATAATCTCATATAACATGCCCTGATCTATCAATTCTAGTATAAGACTCGATATAAGACGAAATCGACAGACGTATGCACTAACAGACTCCGCCTTGGATGTTGACGAGTCTGAAGTATCGAGTCTTCTAATTCTTCAGTCTTTACCGGTCTTCGGGCTCTTTCACAATCTGAGACTCGAATGAAGATGAAGTCAACAGACAACTGCACCAACAGACTCCCCCTTGAATGTTGACGGAATCTTCAGTGAGAGTCTTCAACATGACGACTCTTCATTCTTGATCGGTCTCCTTTCTTACTTAGCATGTACCAGGATCTTCTCTTTGGCTCTAACCTCGTCAGACTCCCCCTCTCATCATGATGGGATCGCTGTCTGGAATTAGCTATCACCTTAAGATCAAACCCTGGCTTTAACTCTGTTCAGCTCATCTCATGCACACATTTTCTCACCAAAAACATAAGTTTTTACTTAAATCAATAAGAAAAACTTACTAGTAATAGTTACATCAAGTTCAAATTAATGATCTCGATTAACTAATCAAACTTTCTTTCCCAAAATAAATTCCTTCATTTAAGCACTCACTCCCAACCCTGTTCATCATGTTCCGCACTTGAAATTTTGAATATCAGCTCTCCAACATCAGTTGTCGAAAATCTTTTTGACCTTTTCAAAATTTATGATAAAACACACTAAAATCTTTTTGGATTTTTTGAAATAAAGGAATATAATAAAGAAATATTTACAAACAATATTTTTGTGAGTTTGTGTAAGAGGATCATATCAGTTTATGTGACTAACCACAAGCACCGTTAAGCTTTAAACGTTTTCAGTTCTAAACGATTCACATAGATTGACGATATTGTTGTCCACTTAAACTCAATCTAAAAACTTTCGAAATGCTTACCGATACATTAAGGTATATTAATTTTGCACTAAACTCTTATGGACCCCACAATCTCAGCATATCCCCTCATCATGCAATACACTGACTCAAGTAATGCCTTTAAACTTTTATCAACTGTGATTTGTGCGAAAACAAAGCAGAATGTTTAAACATTAACAATCAGGTCGATCTTTCGATACGCAGAGAAAGTCCAATGTTTAAACAAAATAAGAAAAATAAAACAAGTTGAAATTGTTTAGGCTTTAACCACCAGTTCGATACTCACGTATACGCAGAGGTGATCCAAAGCTTAAACGAAACACCAAAGAAAAGAAAGCAGAACGTTTAGGCAATAACATTCGGGTCGATACTCATGTATACGCAGAGGATGTCCAATGCTTAAACAAAATAAAGAAATAAAACAAGTTTAAATCTTTTCAAAATAAAATGCACAATCACAGCGACTTTTCAGCAAAGTTGTGAAAGTTCACAAACTTAACCAGTTTTATGTCTTTCGACAATCAGCGATTACTGAGTAGGCACACAATCAAGAAGGACAAAACTAAGTACTATGCTTTTGACCATGTTTCCCACTAGAACTAGGCTTTTTCATTTAGATTTGTATCGTTATCGCAAATCTACTAGTCTAGCTGGGCCTACCGTCACATCCTTAGTAAGATCGTTTATCACATTTTATCTCTCCATTTCTTTAGCATACTATTACAGTCTCACTGATCTACTATCATTTCCTCTTTTTACAACAGAACTCATTTTTGCATATTTCAATGTTTTTGCAATTTTCAAATTTTCTAATTTTTTAAAACTTTTACTCCCCCTAAAATCAAAATATGTTTCAATTTTGATTTTCTGGGAAAATTTGAAAACAAACTGTACAAACTTGACAACATGATGAGAATTACTTCAATTCTCCATTCACTTGGCTTAAACAATCAGAATTCCCCCTGACAACAAAACATTCTCCCATAGTGATTTCAAAACACTTAAGTTTGTTTTAATCAAAATGGTTATTCTGGAAAATTAGTTTTGTGAGTCATTTCTCAAACATGGGTATCTCATCACCTTGTTTTCTTTAATCACTTGAAAAATTTACCAAAATTTCAACACAAACACTTGTAGAAAATCAAGTACAACTTAATGTCCCTGATTTACCACATGTATGACGAAATCACTTTCGTGAATTTCTCAAGAAAGATGCCAATTCCTGCTCCACTCTTACCAACCTGGGAGCTCCAGCAAGTCAGGTTTTTCGCTTAAACAAATTCACCCAAGCCTGACTATCCTTGGGTGATTTTGAATTCTTGTTCAACAATGGTGGAAAATTTACATCATCCATTGTTAGACCAGAATTCTCAACTTTTACCTCAACACACGGCTCTTCTGGCTTTACCACACCAGATTCATTGCCTGAACTTGGCTTGTCTGACTTTGAAGAGTCAGATTCATTGCCAACAACTGGCTCCTTTGTTTCCGGAGAAACAAATTCATCACCAGGAAGTGAATTCTCCACTTTCTTTACTCTCTTCTCTGTCCTCAGATTTGTATCTGATGAATTCGTTTTGCTCGATTTGTCATTCTTTGGCGAGCAAGACGATTTATCAGAACTTTTATCTGTTTTACCAGTTGTATCCGAGGACAAAATCATTTCGAGATATTCTCTAGCTTTCTTCCCCTTCTTTCTCAGTCTGTCTTTCTGCCCTTGTGAAATCTTTACTTTCTTTTCTAGAACTTTCTATTCTTGAACTTTAGGTTCTTGAACTTTCTGTTCTTTGGGCTTTGCTTTGACATTGACTGGTTTCTTTGCCATTTTCTTAGATTCGGCCCTCAATCTTCCCTTTGATCTCATTGGGCAATCTCTGGCAATGTGACCTTTGATTTGGCAATTATAGCATCTCCTCATCTCAAACCACTGATTTTGGCAGTTAACAGCAATATGTCCTCGAACACCACAATTGTAACACACTCTGTTATCATACTAATCACCATCTTGAGCCCAAATATTCAGATCATAACATTGTTTGGCTTGGTGATATCCATATCTCCTCTTGTATGCTGGATTTGGCGTTTGAGCACTGTGGTCAAACCTGCACCACTTATTACCAACAATTTTTGAGTTTTGATTTTCAACTTTTTGTAATTTTTTATCACGATTGGATGATTGAACCGATGAGCTTTTATTTTCTTTTTGAAAATTTTTCGGCTTTTTATCCTTTTGTTTTTGTTCCACATTCTTCTTTACAGGTTTTTGCGTTGAGCATAGTTTCTTTAAACATTTCATTTAATTTCAAAAATATTTTTTTTTCTCAATTTCATCATCAGTTTTCTCATCACAATCTTCAACTTTGACTTTGTCAAAGTTTGTGACATTGTCACTTATTGGAACAGAATTGATCGGTTTTGGACAAGGATAATCTGGTACTGATGAATTCTCAAAACCTTTCAATTTCTTTTCAAGCTCATCAATTTTATTCCGAGCAATTTCAGCTTCATTTTTAAGCCGAATGATTTTCTGAAGATGAGAATTTATTTCAATCTGTTTTTCAAGATTCTTTTTACCAAAAATAGCTTTCTCATCTTCCAGAATCTTTATTTGGCTTTGAAAATCTATTTCAATTTTTAATCTTTCATTTTCTAAATTTTTTATTTGATTTTTCAAAACATTTTCTGATTTTTAAAAATTTTTGTTTTCTAATGTCAAACTCTCTAAATCCCTCAAGAGTTTAACATTTTCAGATTTTCACAATTTACGCACATCTCAAGAATCTGTTTCTCATCATTTTTCTTCTTGTCTTTCAAAGCTGAAATCTCTTCAGTCTGTTCCTCTCCCACTTGGATACCTTTATTCTTGCTCCTTTTTAAAATTGATTTTCCATCTTTACTTTTCTTATTCACAGCATTGTTCTCCATTTGTTCTTCAAGCTTCTTAATGAATTGACAAATTGCCAATCCATAGTATTCTCCTGTTCTTTTTAAACTCAAAAAGTATGTATCCCATTCTTTTTGAGGTAAGGCATTGGCTAATTTCTCAACCCATTCATTTGGACTTTTGGTTATACCTTTCTTAGACATTGAACGAACAAGATGGCTATATCTCTCAATGATACTCCTTGTACTTTCACCTGGACAATTTGAAAACAAGTCAAACTCTTTTATTAATAAAAGTGTTTTACTATCCACATTAAAGAAATTTATATCCATGATACGGAAACACGTTTATCAAAACAGTCACTTTAAACGAAATATCAAGTTCAAGCTAGATCACCTTTCAAACAAAATACCAATCACTTAAAAGTCTGATTGGGCCGGTCAATATGTTCAAGTCACATGGGTCGGTGATATTCAATAGCAAACTGCATTCATGAGCCGACAACTAATTAAACTTTGGATGCTAATTGGAACGATATATCACATGTAAACTGGATAATCAATTTCTATAATGGCCGACATCTTTCAATACTGAATCAATTCTATTGGACCTCTAAAAGTATTCACATGCAAACTCATATTAACACATGCTGTTGTCTGTTAATTCATGAATCGACAAAAGTGATGTTACTCAATTGATGATTGGACCGATTATAAGAATCTATCAATTCACGAGAATCACATGCCAACTTTAATGAGCCGACAATTCAGTTTAAGAGTCACATGCAACCTTCAAACGGAATATCCACTTTCAAACTAGATCTCTAATTTCAAATGAAATAGCTTTTCTCAAACGAAATAACTGATTTTGTTTAAGATTTCAAATGGAATAGCACTCTTGAAACGAGATTGCAGGTTTCAAATGAAATCCTCAAACTGAATACGATCTTCAAACGAAATCAATCCAATATCTCAAACGGAATACCTGTTTCAAACGATATTACCACTCAATTTCAAACGAAATCAGAAACTATGTTCACTCTCAAACGAAATCATCCATTAATCTTCAAACGAAATCAACAATGATGTCGTAATTTCGATCTGAATTTTGTCCAATTGATCAAGCAAATGGTCGAATTTAGTTCTGAAACTTTCTAGGGTTTGTTAAAACACTAATACGCACATCATATGTGAAAATCAGAACATTTAGACCGTGAAAACTTGATTAATTTTGAAAAGAATGTGTAGGAATCAGAATTTTCCAGCGAAAACGAGCTAAACGGTAAGAACTCTTCCTCCTGAGCTCTGATACCACATGTAGGATCGTGAAATGACCTAACGAGTCGATCAGAAGAGTGCTCAGACAGAATCAGAGGCGGAATTCATTGATTCTGTCTTTATTTAGCTTGTATTCACTATTAATTGTCTTGTTTATTGATCTTGAAACGATTTACAACATGTAGACACTTCGACAACACCTCGGCGTCGGAATCAAGAAGGTTACAAATGATTTCATATCAAGGGTATTTATAGAGGTTGCTATTTCGTTTGAAAGTGGCATTGCCCATTTCAAACGAAATTAAACATTCTAATTTCGTTTGAAAGTGGCAATGTCATTTTCAAACGAAATTACCTCTTTAACACACAAAACCTCCTATAATCTCGTATAACGTGCCCTGATCTATCAATTCTAGTATAAGACTCGATATAAGACGAAATCGACAGACGTATGCACTAACAGACTCCCCCTCGGATGTTGACGAGTCTGAAGTATCGAGTCTTCTCATTCTTCAGTCTTTACCGGTCTTCGAGCTCTTTCACAATCTGAGACTCAAACGAAGATGAAGTTGACAGACAACTGCACCAACACAAACCCTGTTTCACTCTCTTCAGTACAAGCTCTAAATCCAAACACTACCATTGTTCCTGCAGCAGTCCAGTATCCATTAGATCTTCCAGCAGTTAGGGAGGAGATAAAATCCTTATACTCTGAAGATGATTCTGCAAAAAGGAACTTACCATCTCTTCAAGGGTATCCTAGGCCTAACAATATAGAAGAATATTTGAAGTTAAAGGCTCAACAAGCAGAGGATATCTCTAAAAGAAATACAGAGGGAAAATCTGACAAAGAAATTCAAAGATACTTTCAATACCTGCTCACTCAAGTCATAACTTTGGAGCAGTTTTCAAAAGATCTTTGTCAGAAACTATCAGAAAGAGATGATGAAAGCCTGAGAAAAGATTACATTGACTACATTATGGCATTCAAGAAATACAGGGTAGAAAAGGCTCAATATAAAGAATGGACCGTTGGTGAGCTTAAAGAGGAGTTAGAAAGAGTACAAAAGATGAATCAAGACAAAATAAAACACACTCCTCCTGTTTGGTCAAAGTACCAGAAAAATGTACCAGAAAGAACTTTAAAGCCGAAGAGAATGAAAGAAGAGTTGATAACAGCTGATTTTGGGTCAAGAAATCAGGTCACAAGATAGTCAGAGGATAAAGTCATAGCCAATTACAAAAGGTTGGAAGAGTTGAGAAAGAAAAATCCAAATGTTCCTCAAAAGCCTGATTATCCTGAAGGAGTGGTTCCAGTTAAACAACAAACGCTACAAATCAGGAGATCCACTACTCCACCTGCTGCCATCCTTTATCAAAGAAGGAAACAAAAGCAGATGGATGCAGAAACAACAGAAGATATAGCACAAGGGGATTTCATTATAAAAATGGTCCTTCACAGATGATAGTAGAAAATCCTGAATTGGCAAAAGCTTCAAACACTGCTCAACCAGTCATCACCAGGCCTCCATCTCCAAACTCATCTTCAATAAAAACATTCCCAAGAAACCCACTGGATTCAAAAATACTAAAGTGGAAATCTGACAAACAGGCCCACGTATTGACTTTGCTCAAATCCAGTGGTCAGGTGAAGCAAATATCAAGGGAACAAGCATTGGGCCTGGGTGTTAAAGATCTGCAAGATCTCCTTGAGCTTACACTGTGCAGGGATGGGGATGACACAGATTCCTTGGACTTTGAATTACAATTCAAAGGTCAAGTCAGGGAATTATTGATGAGGCAATAAAGATACAAGAATAATGAAGGGTTTTGGCATCATCTGTTCCAAGGGGAGATTGTTGGGATTGAACCCTACATAGGAACAGTTGATTAAAGCCAAAACTGGATCAGATCAGTGGATCCAGAATAAGCAGATGTTTGTATTCAATCTTTCCCCTTGGAAGTAACCCTAACATCTGATGACCTCCATCCACTGTTCGTCTACAACAACTGCTGATCTTCAACAACTGCTAAAGACTGTTAAAGATTGTTGAAGACTAAAGCACTGATGCTCAATCCACTGTCATGGTTCAAGTACTGCTGAAGACATAAAGCACTGCTGGGAGTATAACAGTAGAATGAGAAGCAGTAGTTAGTTTATTTCTTTGTATTGTATTGTATTGTATTGTATTGTATTGTATTGTATTGTATTGTATTGTATTGTATTGTATTGTATTGTATTGTATTGTAATCAGTGGTTAGATAACAGTGCTTGTATAGATTAGTGGTTGTAGGTTGTTAGGAGGTTAGATGTCACTTTCATGGTGACGTCAGCAAAGATGCTTCAGTGGTTTGTTCGGTACTATAAATAGAACAGTACCCTATACTATTCTATTAGCTCTTTCTTCACAACTCATTCTCTACGAACAACTATCTGTGAGCTCAGGCTGAGGGGGAGATTGTATTACATTGTTAGTGCACTACGTCTATTGACTTCGTCTTGTATCATGTAATAGGAGGTTTTAGAGTTTTTACATGTTAGCTTGATGATTTAGCTTGAAAGTGTCACATGTCATTTCAAGGGAAATCATGATTTAGCTTGAACTGGTTCAAGGGAAATCATGATTTAGCTTGAACAGTTTCAAGCTAAACCTCAACACTATATATAGGCTTCAAGCTAAATCATGATTTAGCTTGAAGAACACTTTTACATTTGACTTTTGAAGAGCTCTAGTTCTAGAGAGAGAAACTAGAGAGAGAAAGTCTCCAAGTGATTCAAGGTTCATTGTACATTTCAGATATATCAATAGAATCACAATTATATTACATCTTGTGTGTTACGGTCACGTTCGTGTACGGATTCCGCACGTTTCACGTTCGTTTAGCAATCGTATCGGAGTCAAACCGGTCCTACAAGTGGTATCAGAGCAGGAGCTCGATTGCGTTGATCAAACAACAAGATTTGTACCAGATTACAACGATTTCAGATCTGAATCGCAACTTTTCTTCTTCATCTACTCTTTATTTCACGTTTTTGATGGATTTTCGACGAATTGAACGGGATTTCATGGTCCGAATTGGATGATTTTTTTAGTATATCGTGCGAAAATAGTTGATTAACAACCCTACCAAGTTTCAGATCAAAACTCCAAGTCGTTTAGGAGTAATTTGAGTTTTTGTGATCGGATTTCATTACATTCAGCACTATTTCGCTTGAAAAAGGAAGATTTCGCTTGAATCTGATGTTTTGGTCTTGATTTCGCTTCAACAGAACATGTGATTTCGCTTCAAGTCAGAACAAATTTGATTTCGCTTCAAGTCAGAAAATTTGATTTCGCTTCAAACTGTTTAACACTTGATTTCGCTTGAAAGTTGTTGAACTGATTGATTTCGCTTGAAAGATGTTGACTAGCTGATTTCGCTTGAAAGCTGTTGACTAGCTGATTTCGCTTGAAAAGTGAAATTTCGTGTCGAGAACATTTCACGGATACCGAGTGTCAGTTTATTTTCAGTTTATTTGATATTGATTGTACTGATTGTGTTTATTTGTTTGTGATTCAAGGTGATTCAAGGTTTACATCATGGCTGAGGAATTTTTCAACACATTTTACAACGCATTCGCAACCGAATCGTCTGAGGTTACAAATGTTACACCAAAAACCATCACGAAGGCGCTCAATGAAAATATCAAGCATGATAACTTCTACGGAACTCACTCAAAGCCACCAACTCTTGATAGTATTGATGATTATACATGGTGGAAGGAACGCTTTATCAACTGGGCGAAGGCGTATGCTCATGAAAGTTGGTTTTGCCTGGAGTATGGGTATGAAAAACCAAAAGACGAAAAAGGCGAAGATCTTGTTTTCAAGAAGTTTACTAGAGAAGATAAAGCTGAATTTGGAGCTGAACAGAGAATGATAGCATTGATCCAGTCCACAATCAGAAACGATATTTTTGCTTTACTAACTCATGACGGGTCATCTAAGTCTGTCTGGGAAGCTTTACGCGTTAAAGCTGAAGGGGGAAAACAGATTAGAAAAAACAAAATAGCTTTATTAAAGAAAGAATTTGATCTGTTTGATAACATAAAAGGAGAGTCGGTGAGGCAAATGATTGAGAGATTCTGTCATCTAAAAATTGAATTGGAAAGATTAGAGATAAACAAAACAAGAGAGGAATTTATAGACAAAGTGATTGAAGCGTTACCACGAGCTGATCAGTGGCAAACGTTTGTTTTTATTTTGAAAAATGATGCTGTGTATGATAATATTACTCTTGATGCTTTGTTTGAAAAGATTGAAAGTCATGATCTGGAGCTACAAAAGCAAAACAAGATAACTGATTCTTCACATCAACAGAACGTTGGCTTGTACTACAAAAGCAGTGTGCTTTCTGACAAAGGCGTTAGTTCACCAAAAACAACATTCAGTGGTGAAAAGATGAAAGAACCACAAACAACATCAACAAGTCATCATTCTGGATACCATTCATCTTCAAAGACAAATTCTGACGATTCTGAAGAAATTCTGTGCAACATTGCTCTTAAACTGAAGAATTCTCCTGCAATGAGCATCAATGCAGCAAAGCAGCAAATGAGTTTTCTTGCATCTGTTTTGGAGTCATATGAAGGTCTAGTAGCTGGCAAAATTGGAAACTCCGAATTGACCAAAGAAGACTACGACCAGATTGATCCGGAAGAGATGGAGCTCATTGACATCCGTTGGTGTTTAGCTAGTTGTATTCGAAGAGCTCAGAGGTATATGGAGATTACCGGGAAACAATCTCTTGGAGGTGCGTCAATATCCAAGGGGGAGTCTGTTAGTGCACTATGTCTATTGACTTCGTCTTGTATCATGTAATAGGATATTATAGCTTGAAAGTGATGATTTAGCTTGAAAGTGTCACATGTCATTTCAAGGGAAATCATGATTTAGCTTGAACTTGTTCAAGGGAAATCATGATTTAGCTTGAACTGGTTCAAGCTAAACCTCAACACTATATATAGGCTTCAAGCTAAATCATGATTTAGCTTGAAGAACACTTTTACATTTGACTTTTGAAGAGCTCTAGTTCTAGAGAGAGAAACTAGAGAGAGAAAGTCTCCAAGTGATTCAAGGTTCATTGTACATTTCAGATATATCAATAGAATCACAATTATATTACATCTTGTGTGTTACGGTCACGTTCGTGTACGGATTCCGCACGTTTCACGTTCGTTTAGCAATCGTATCGGAGTCAAACCGGTCCTACAAGTGGTATCAGAGCAGGAGCTCGATTGCGTTGATCAAACAACAAGATTTGTACCAGATTACAACGATTTCAGATCTGAATCGCAACTTTTCTTCTTCATCTACTCTTTATTTCACGTTTTTGATGGATTTTCGACGAATTGAACGGGATTTCATGGTCCGAATTGGATGATTTTTTTAGTATATCGTGCGAAAATAGTTGATTAACAACCCTACCAAGTTTCAGATCAAAACTCCAAGTCGTTTAGGAGTAATTTGAGTTTTTGTGATCGGATTTCATTACATTCAGCACTATTTCGCTTGAAAAAGGAAGATTTCGCTTGAATCTGATGTTTTGGTCTTGATTTCGCTTCAACAGAACATGTGATTTCGCTTCAAGTCAGAACAAATTTGATTTCGCTTCAAGTCAGAAAATTTGATTTCGCTTCAAACTGTTTAACACTTGATTTCGCTTGAAAGTTGTTGAACTGATTGATTTCGCTTGAAAGATGTTGACTAGCTGATTTCGCTTGAAAGCTGTTGACTAGCTGATTTCGCTTGAAAAGTGAAATTTCGTGTCGAGAACATTTCACGGATACCGAGTGTCAGTTTATTTTCAGTTTATTTGATATTGATTGTACTGATTGTGTTTATTTGTTTGTGATTCAAGGTGATTCAAGGTTTACATCATGGCTGAGGAATTTTTCAACACGTTTTACAACGCATTCGCAACCGAATCGTCTGAGGTTACAAATGTTACACCAAAAACCATCACGAAGGCGCTCAATGAAAATATCAAGCATGATAACTTCTACGGAACTCACTCAAAGCCACCAACTCTTGATAGTATTGATGATTATACATGGTGGAAGGAACGCTTTATCAACTGGGCGAAGGCGTATGCTCATGAAAGTTGGTTTTGCCTGGAGTATGGGTATGAAAAACCAAAAGACGAAAAAGGCGAAGATCTTGTTTTCAAGAAGTTTACTAGAGAAGATAAAGCTGAATTTGGAGCTGAACAGAGAATGATAGCATTGATCCAGTCCACAATCAGAAACGATATTTTTGCTTTACTAACTCATGACGGGTCATCTAAGTCTGTCTGGGAAGCTTTACGCGTTAAAGCTGAAGGGGGAAAACAGATTAGAAAAAACAAAATAGCTTTATTAAAGAAAGAATTTGATCTGTTTGATAACATAAAAGGAGAGTCGGTGAGGCAAATGATTGAGAGATTCTGTCATCTAAAAATTGAATTGGAAAGATTAGAGATAAACAAAACAAGAGAGGAATTTATAGACAAAGTGATTGAAGCGTTACCACGAGCTGATCAGTGGCAAACGTTTGTTTTTATTTTGAAAAATGATGCTGTGTATGATAATATTACTCTTGATGCTTTGTTTGAAAAGATTGAAAGTCATGATCTGGAGCTACAAAAGCAAAACAAGATGACTGATTCTTCACATCAACAGAACGTTGGCTTGTACTACAAAAGCAGTGTGCTTTCTGACAAAGGCGTTAGTTCACCAAAAACAACATTCAGTGGTGAAAAGATGAAAGAACCACAAACAACATCAACAAGTCATCATTCTGGATACCATTCATCTTCAAAGACAAATTCTGACGATTCTGAAGAAATTCTGTGCAACATTGCTCTTAAACTGAAGAATTCTCCTGCAATGAGCATCAATGCAGCAAAGCAGCAAATGAGTTTTCTTGCATCTGTTTTGGAGTCATATGAAGGTCTAGTAGCTGGCAAAATTGGAAACTCCGAATTGACCAAAGAAGACTACGACCAGATTGATCCGGAAGAGATGGAGCTCATTGACATCCGTTGGTGTTTAGCTAGTTGTATTCGAAGAGCTCAGAGGTATATGGAGATTACCGGGAAACAATCTCTTGGAGGTGCGTCAATATCCAAGGGGGAGTCTGTTAGTGCACTATGTCTATTGACTTCGTCTTGTATCATGTAATAGGATATTATAGCTTGAAAGTGATGATTTAGCTTGAAAGTGTCACATGTCATTTCAAGGGAAATCATGATTTAGCTTGAACTTGTTCAAGGGAAATCATGATTTAGCTTGAACTGGTTCAAGCTAAACCTCAACACTATATATAGGCTTCAAGCTAAATCATGATTTAGCTTGAAGAACACTTTTACATTTGACTTTTGAAGAGCTCTAGTTCTAGAGAGAGAAACTAGAGAGAGAAAGTCTCCAAGTGATTCAAGGTTCATTGTACATTTCAGATATATCAATAGAATCACAATTATATTACATCTTGTGTGTTACGGTCACGTTCGTGTACGGATTCCGCACGTTTCACGTTCGTTTAGCAATCGTATCGGAGTCAACCCGGTCCTACAAGTGGTATCAGAGCAGGAGCTCGATTGCGTTGATCAAACAACAAGATTTGTACCAGATTACAACGATTTCAGATCTGAATCGCAACTTTTCTTCTTCATCTACTCTTTATTTCACGTTTTTGATGGATTTTCGACGAATTGAACGGGATTTCATGGTCCGAATTGGATGATTTTTTTAGTATATCATGCGAAAATAGTTGATTAACAACCCTACCAAGTTTCAGATCAAAACTCCAAGTCGTTTAGGAGTAATTTGAGTTTTTGTGATCGGATTTCATTACATTCAGCACTATTTCGCTTGAAAAAGGAAGATTTCGCTTGAATCTGATGTTTTGGTCTTGATTTCGCTTCAACAGAACATGTGATTTCGCTTCAAGTCAGAACAAATTTGATTTCGCTTCAAGTCAGAAAATTTGATTTCGCTTCAAACTGTTTAACACTTGATTTCGCTTGAAAGTTGTTGAACTGATTGATTTCGCTTGAAAGATGTTGACTAGCTGATTTCGCTTGAAAGCTGTTGACTAGCTGATTTCGCTTGAAAAGTGAAATTTCGTGTCGAGAACATTTCACGGATACCGAGTGTCAGTTTATTTTCAGTTTATTTGATATTGATTGTACTGATTGTGTTTATTTGTTTGTGATTCAAGGTGATTCAAGGTTTACATCATGGCTGAGGAATTTTTCAACACGTTTTACAACGCATTCGCAACCGAATCGTCTGAGGTTACAAATGTTACACCAAAAACCATCACGAAGGCGCTCAATGAAAATATCAAGCATGATAACTTCTACGGAACTCACTCAAAGCCACCAACTCTTGATAGTATTGATGATTATACATGGTGGAAGGAACGCTTTATCAACTGGGCGAAGGCGTATGCTCATGAAAGTTGGTTTTGCCTGGAGTATGGGTATGAAAAACCAAAAGACGAAAAAGGCGAAGATCTTGTTTTCAAGAAGTTTACTAGAGAAGATAAAGCTGAATTTGGAGCTGAACAGAGAATGATAGCATTGATCCAGTCCACAATCAGAAACGATATTTTTGCTTTACTAACTCATGACGGGTCATCTAAGTCTGTCTGGGAAGCTTTACGCGTTAAAGCTGAAGGGGGAAAACAGATTAGAAAAAACAAAATAGCTTTATTAAAGAAAGAATTTGATCTGTTTGATAACATAAAAGGAGAGTCGGTGAGGCAAATGATTGAGAGATTCTGTCATCTAAAAATTGAATTGGAAAGATTAGAGATAAACAAAACAAGAGAGGAATTTATAGACAAAGTGATTGAAGCGTTACCACGAGCTGATCAGTGGCAAACGTTTGTTTTTATTTTGAAAAATGATGCTGTGTATGATAATATTACTCTTGATGCTTTGTTTGAAAAGATTGAAAGTCATGATCTGGAGCTACAAAAGCAAAACAAGATGACTGATTCTTCACATCAACAGAACGTTGGCTTGTACTACAAAAGCAGTGTGCTTTCTGACAAAGGCGTTAGTTCACCAAAAACAGCATTCAGTGGTGAAAAGATGAAAGAACCACAAACAACATCAACAAGTCATCATTCTGGATACCATTCATCTTCAAAGACAAATTCTGACGATTCTGAAGAAATTCTGTGCAACATTGCTCTTAAACTGAAGAATTCTCCTGCAATGAGCATCAATGCAGCAAAGCAGCAAATGAGTTTTCTTGCATCTGTTTTGGAGTCATATGAAGGTCTAGTAGCTGGCAAAATTGGAAACTCCGAATTGACCAAAGAAGACTACGACCAGATTGATCCGGAAGAGATGGAGCTCATTGACATCCGTTGGTGTTTAGCTAGTTGTATTCGAAGAGCTCAGAGGTATATGGAGATTACCGGGAAACAATCTCTTGGAGGTGCGTCAATATCCAAGGGGGAGTCTGTTAGTGCACTATGTCTATTGACTTCGTCTTGTATCATGTAATAGGATATTATAGCTTGAAAGTGATGATTTAGCTTGAAAGTGTCACATGTCATTTCAAGGGAAATCATGATTTAGCTTGAACTTGTTCAAGGGAAATCATGATTTAGCTTGAACTGGTTCAAGCTAAACCTCAACACTATATATAGGCTTCAAGCTAAATCATGATTTAGCTTGAAGAACACTTTTACATTTGACTTTTGAAGAGCTCTAGTTCTAGAGAGAGAAACTAGAGAGAGAAAGTCTCCAAGTGATTCAAGGTTCATTGTACATTTCAGATATATCAATAGAATCACAATTATATTACATCTTGTGTGTTACGGTCACGTTCGTGTACGGATTCCGCACGTTTCACGTTCGTTTAGCAATCGTATCGGAGTCAAACCGGTCCTACATACATGCATGCAAGTGTAATTGAATCATTGTAATAAATATAATCATTCGATTTCATCTCAAACATGTGTGTTGAAAGCAATTCTCTCATTTGATTGTGTTGAAAGTTTGTTTCCATTTTAATTCCGCTGCACTTGTTTCTAATTCATCTTCATAAATCTCAAACAAACACAATCATAAGAAACTCAGATCCTAACAGTCAGCCCCTAAAGCGGGTACTGGTCCCATTGCCTTCAACTGCACTAGGATAATCGTGTGCAACTGGTGAAGGTGTAAGAACCTGAATCGTAGAAGGTAGTAGATACCTTAAACTGGGGACAAGCCCAAAAACTGGGGATAAACCCAAAGTCTTAGGAGATTTTACTGAATACTTGATCCTTTGTCAAAGATACACCAACTTCTGCAAAACTTAGAACTTAATGAAAAAGGATAAAGGATACTGGATCCTTCTCGTTGTGATCTAATAAATTAAAGAATTAAAGAAATAATAGTCAAATCATTACCAGAGTGAAGATCATCTATCCTTTGAGGATCCTGGATCCTTAATCATAATTCTGTCTTTACTGAGGATCCTTGATTCGTCTTACATGAAGTATTTTTTCAGATGGACAGCATTCCAAGCCCTTGGTAATAGATCACCTTCCGTTGTTAATAAACGATATGCCCCCTTTCCTGCCTCAGCTTCAATCAGATAGGGGCCTTCCCACTTTGGTGCTAATTTGCCATCAGCAGGATTTGTGGTATTTTGGAATGCTTTCCTCAACACCATGTCACCAACTTGAAACTTTCTGATCCTGACATTCTTGTTATAAGTTCCAGCCATCCTTTGTTGATAGATAGCCAATCTTATCCTTGCTAAATTCCTGAGTTCTTCTATGGTATCCAAATCTTATCCTTGCTAAATTCCTGAGTTCTTCTATGGTATCCAAATCTTGAACCAAGTTTTCAGCATTTCCTTCAGGATCACGGATGCTTGTTCTTGCAGTAGGGACTACCATCTCTGTAGGGATCACAAATTCAGCTCCAAACACCAAAGAAAATGGAGTCTGTCCAGTAGCATTCTTGGGAGTTGTTCTATCAGCCCATAACACATAAGGTAGCTCTTCTACCCATTTTCCTTTCTTGGAACCAAGCTTCTTCTTCAAGTTGTTGATGATAATATTGTTGGATGATTCTGCTTGACCATTAGCTTGTGGGTGGACTGGTGTTGATGTTATCATCCTAATCCCCCAGCTGTCACAAAAGTTAGTATTTCTACTCCCAATGAATTGGGATCCATTATCACAAATAATTTCAGAAGGCATGCCAAATCTAGTAATGATGTTTCTTTTAATAAAGGATATCACTTCCTTTTCTCTTACTTGTGCAAAGGTTCAGCTTCTATCCATTTGGAAAAGTAATCAGACATAGCAAGCATAAACATTTTTCCTCCTGGTGCCTTGGGAAGTTTGCCAACTATATCCATTCCCCATCTCATGAACGGCCAGGAAGAGGATATAGGATGCAGAAGCTCTGTTGGTTGATGAAGGATATTACTATGTCTTTGACAAGCATCACATTTCCTTGCATAGTCCACAACATCCTTCTTCATGGTGGGCCAATAATATCCTGTTCTAAGGATCCTTGAGAATAGTGCTCTGCCCCCAGTGTGGTTTCCACAATCTCCTTCATGAAAATCCTTCAGAACTTCTTGAATTTCTGGATCCTCGATGCATCTTAGATATGGACCTACAAGTGATCGTTTATATAATATGTTATTTATTATTGTAAATTGAGATACCTTGACGTTGAAAGCTTTAGGATTTTCTCCAGTAGGAATTTCTCCATGTTGTATGTATCTCAGGATTGGAAGGATCCAGGATCCTGAATTTGAATATGCACCATCACTAGGTACAATTGTAGAATCCTCCAGTATCTCCATAGCTGTGTGATCCTCAATAACATGAGCTAAAATGTGGATAATAGGGATCTTAACATCCTCTGGGATCTTCAATGATGATCCAAGGTTGGCTAAAAAATCAGCTTCTGCATTTTCTTCTCTAGGTACCTGTGTCAAACTAAAAGAAGCAAAAGAGTCTGGCAATTTCTTGACTATCTCAAGATATTTGTCTAGTCTTTCACCTTTAACAGCATAAGAACCATTGTAGTGGTTAGTAAATAGCAAAGAATCTACATGTACCTAAAGATACCTGATCCTCATGTGCTTGGCAATTTGCAAACCAGCTATTAAGGCTTCATATCCAGCCTCATTATTAGTAGTTTGAAACTCACAAGCAATTGAGTGGGGTATAATGTCCCCCTGTGGCGATTTAGTAGTATGCCTAGTCCAGTTCCCTTGGCATTTGAAGCCCCATCTGTGAAGAGTATCCAAGGATCCTTAGTCTCTTCAAGCTGTTGAACTTCTAATTCAGCTTCCCTTTGTAGATCACTACTGAAATCAGCCACAAAGTCAGCCAAGGCTTGAGATTTAATGGCAGTTCTTAGTTCATATTTAATATCATATGCACTAAGCTTGACTGCCCATTTTGCCATCCTTCCTGATGTTTTGGTCAAAAATCAGACTAGGATAATGCAACCAAATCTTATTTTGTGAGGTGTGATGCTTAAATGAATGAACAAATGTATGGACAGTTTGTAAAGGAAATGAACAAGAGACACAAGGATTTATACCAGGAAAAATCCCTTGATCAATATATGATCTCCGGCATAAAAAACGTCGGGTGATGGAATCTACCGATCACCAACTATATTAAACAAGTAAAGGTTACAAATAGGGATGATAACAAGCTTATTACAAGGATCACTAGTGTGCAAAATGTGTGTAATCGCCAATAAGTTGCAGAGAGTTTTCGAGAGTGTGTGTGTTGCTAATTGCTCTAACTATCAAGCTTGTTATCCCCTTTTTAAAAATGGAAATAATCTAAATAACAAACAATCCGCAAATTGTGCTTGCTTCCCACGACTTCCATAACGGTCACACAAGCTATGCACGTGCAGAATAATGGAGCATATTCCCCTAGAATCTCGGCAAGACCAAGTCCCATTCGAATACTCATGTAAAACGAATTCAAACATAGTGGAAACAACCGTTAGTGTTAGGATAATACTGAGGATCTTGGATCCTTAAACCTGCAACGTCTTCTAAGGATCCTTAATTCAAACAGAATTGAGGATCCGTGATCCTGGCTGCACTTGAGGATCCGCGATCCTTAGGTATAGAAAATCCATCCCTAACAATTGCCCCCAAAATATGAGGAGTAAAATACAACTTAATGAGTCATATTTTTCTGCTTTATCTCGAACGAACTAGCTAACGTAAATATAGCCGTTATATCCGAACTAGCCGTTGCAAACTGACGTCAGCGATATGACTACCTGCAAATCATCAGTATGTATTCAGAGTTAAAGATAAGGATCAAGAGGCATTTAAATTCGTGCGTTACTCTCCCTTTAAATCCTCATCCAGAGACTAATCAGGTACACCCTTCTTCCTTCTCTCTAAATCCTTTTATTCCGATCTTCTTTTCTCTTAGCATCCATGGTGAAAATGGTTCTCCGATCCTCACCAGCCAAGGATCCCAAGAAGGATAGTCCTTTGAGGAGTCAAGGCATCATCAAAAACCCTTCAGCAGAACTCTGCCGTTTTACCGATCCCGAAATCGACCGAATCCGTCATTGCTTCCCAGCGGAGGCTGTCTTCAAATCTTTTGACTCTTCACTGAAGAGTGACAGTGTTTCCGACACCTGGGTCACTTTTCCGGCCACCCCCTTCTTGATAGGATTCTATTATCCTTTCCCTGCTTTTACTCAATCCTTCTTTGCACTCACCGGCATGTGTAACATACAAGCCACGCCGATGATGTGGAGAGTTCTGTATACCCTAGAAAACTTCATAGAGCAGGAAGGTATAGAAATGGGAATGTCAGAACTGGCTGAGTTATACAATCTTGTTAGCCATGGATCACACCGTTTTTTGATCAAGCATAAACCTGGTCAGCCCCATCCAATCCTTAAGACCACAAAAAATGATATTCACTTGAAAACCGTTTCTTTTTTGTAAGGAAGGACTCTATTTCGGACGAGAAAGACCTTCCCAAAAAGTGGACCACCCATGGTAGGATATAGGATCCTTATACAAGGATCATGGGAAGACTCTGTCTCTTTTAAGGATAGCTGATCCTTTTTTCTGTTTCTATT
Organism: Helianthus tuberosus; assembly: GCA_030545235.1. NCBI lineage: Eukaryota > Viridiplantae > Streptophyta > Magnoliopsida > Asterales > Asteraceae > Helianthus > Helianthus tuberosus. Next base: position 14,814 of record JARYGA010057165.1, on the reverse strand, counting down.
GTGCAGCTATCTCAATTTCTTATCTTCAAGATTCCCCTGCAACAAAAGAAAGACTCGCTGCTTTCTGGAGGCTTGATCCTGCTGTGAGGACATTTCAAGCTAAAACCAAAGATTCAGAAGAAGTATATTCCGGTTCCTTCACAATGTCTAGTAAGTATTTGAACATATGTATAAATGAATGAATGTTAAAATGAATGAGAATATGAACACTTATCTGTTGTTTGGCATTTGTAGGCGCTGGAAAATCTTCAAAATCAGCTTCCCGGTTCAGTGTCAGTGATCTTGACGCATTCGCTTCTTCCAAGTCTGCCAAGAAACAACTTGCTGCCAGCCCCAGCATCCCAAATCCTAGGGGTGCCAGCACAAAGGGCAAGGGTGGAAATAAAAGGAAGACTGCTGAGACTCTTGAAGGCCTGCCTCTCATCCAACACCAGTTTCAAGAATACGTCTCTGAGGTAAGGATCCCGGATCCTTAAATCTGATCTACCCATACCGAGGATAACGGATCCTGACATGTATTTCGCTTTTGCAGAAATTTGTTGAGATCCAGATGCTCCTGGATTCATATGCTGAAGAGGCTGAGCAAAAGCACTTGGACTTCCAGAAGATGTTCCTGGCCAAGGATAAGACCATCTCCTCCCTCGAGAAGGACCTCACTCTGGCGAGAAAAGAGCTGCTTATGAACCAAATCACGGCTCAACAGGAGAAAGAGGAGGTGATGGAAGGAGCCAAACTCTCTGCCACAATAGCTATGCTCAAGATCAAACTTCAAATGGCAAAGGAGGCTGAGGATCCTAACTTTGGCAAGACAGCCTGGGACCAAGAAAGCTGGAAGATCAAGCTGGTTGAGCTAGATGATAAAGAGGAGGCTGAGGAGATTCTGGCAATCGAGGCTGGTGGCAGCGGGTTGAAGGATCAGGTGGAAGGAGCAGCTGGTGGGGATGATGATGCAGCGAAGGTTTAAGCTGCACAAATGGGCGATGATGGAAATTTCTAGACGTGGCCGGAGCCCATTTTTTATGGTTTAAGTTTTTTTTGGTTGTTGATGTTTTAAAACAATGGTCTGTACTTGAACAATAGTTTTAGGTTTAAGGATGACTGATCCTTCGGACAATAGGTAGGATGACAATTGGTGGAGGGATCCTCTGTTTGGGGGATGAAGCCATTGTTATTCTGCCGTCATTCTAATCATGCATCACTTAGAACTTATTATCATGGAAACCCTTTACCTACCCCAACGGACGGGCCACGGATTGCTGGTAGATGCTTGGGGTAGGTAATTTTGACAACCTTTGAAGGGTTAATCTTTTGCTAAATAAATAAAAGTTTAATCTTTTGTCTTATCTTGTGTTGTTATTTCTGTGAATATTTACCTTTCAACTGTTATGGTAAAATTTCTTTGAATATACAAGTTAAGAGCATACGTATATTAGATTATGTCAAAAAGTTTAGGATATGATCAAGGATCAAATAACCTATAATCAAAAAGTTCAAAAAGTGGCATAATTTTAGGATCACGTATCCTGTTGTCAAAGAATAAGGGCAACTTAAATAAATCAAGAATAAAGTCAAGGTAAATAAGGATCATACCTGAGATTCCAAGTTAGGATCCTAAATCATTAACACTTGTAATCAAAATAACTAAAAGACAAACCTTAGCAAAAGGTTAGGATCAAGGATCCTTAAGTGTTTAGCTGTGGAAACCTGAAATGGAACATAACTTGGGACTAAGCCAATATAAGAGAAGAGTTAGTAATCGGGGACAATCCCAACAATCTGGGGACAAGCCCAATAAACTGGGGACAAGCCCAAAAAAACTGGGGACAAGCCCAAAAAACTAGGGACAAGCCCAAAGGATCTTGTGTAAACTGGAGTATGGCCCTCACCGGCGACTATCCAAACATAGTGACATGAAAATGCCAAAACCTTAGCTAATGTGAAAACGTTAGAAACCTTAGGAACGGATGTATGGTACGTCTGCCATTATATGTAGGATCCTGGATACAGCCAGTACAATGAATTTTTCAGCCCCTAAAGCGGGTACTGGTTCCATTGCCTTAAACTGCACCAAGATCATCGTGCGCTACTGGCGAAGGTAGTGGGTACCTTAAACTGGGGACAAGCCCAAAACTGGGGATAAACCCAAAAACTGGGGACAAGCCCAAGAAACTTAGGAGACTTCTGTGGATATTTGATCCTTTGTCAAGGATGCATCAATCTTCTGCAAAACTCAGAACTTAGTGAAAAAGGAGTAAAGGATCCTGGATCCTTTTCCTCGTAATAAAATAAACTAAAGGATTAAATAAATTAGAATCAGATCATTACAAGACTGAGGATCATATATCCTCTAAGGATCCTTAATGTATACCAATTACGAAGATGGCTAAGGATCCTGGATCCTTATTACATGAAGTATCTCTTTAAATGGACAACATTCCAAGCTCTTGGTAGCAAATCACCCTCCATTGTTAATAATCGATATGCCCCCTTTCCTGCTTCAGCTTCAATAAGATAGGGGCCTTCCCACTTTGGTGCTAACTTGCCATCAGTAGGATTTGTGGTATTCTAAAATGTCTTCCTTAACACCATATCACCAACTTGAAATTTTCTGATCCTGACATTCTTGTTATAAGCTCTGGCCATCCTTTGCTGATAACTGGCTAGTCTTATCCTTGCCAAATCCCTGAGTTCTTCTATGGTATCCAAGTCTTGAACCAAGTTTTCAGCATTTCCTTCAGGATCACGGATGCTTGTTCTAGCAGTAGGAACCACCATCTCTATAGGGATCACTGGTTCTGCTCCAAAAACTAAAGAAATGGAGTCTGGACAGTGGCATTCTTGGGAGTTGTCCTATCATCCCATAGCACATAAGGTAGTTCTTCCGCCCATTTTCCTTTCTTGGATCCCAGCTTCTTCTTCAAGTTGTTGATAATGATCTTGTTGGATGATTCTGCTTGACCATTAGCTTGTGGGTGGACTGGTGTTGATGTTATCATCTTAATCCCCCAGCTGTCACAAAAGTTGGTAGTTCTACTCCCAATAAATTGGGATCCATTATCACAAACAATTTCAGAAGGAATACCAAATCTGGTAATAATGTTTCTTTTAATAAAGGATATCACTTCTTTTTCTCTGACTTAAGCAAAGGCTTCAGCTTCTATCCACTTGGAAAAGTAATCAGTCATGGCAAGCATAAACACTTTTCCTCCTAGTGCTTTGGGAAGTTTACCAACTATATCCATTCCCCATCTCATGAATGGCCAAGAAGAGGATATATGATGCAGGAACTCTGTTGTTGATGAAGGATATTGCTATGTCTCTGACAAGCATCACATTTCTTGGCATAATCCACAGCATCCTTCTTCATAGTAGGCCAATAGTATCCTGTCCTAAGGATCCTTGAGAACAACGCCCTGCCCCCAGTGTGGTTTCCACAATCTCTTTCATGAAAATCCTTTAGAACTTCTTGAATTTCAGGATCCTCAATGCACCTTAGATATGGACCTGCAAGTGATCGTTTATATAACATGTTATTTTATATTGTAAATTGAGATACCTTGACTTTGAAAGCTCTGGGGTTTTCTCTTGTAGAAATCTCTCCATGTTGTATATATCTCATGATTGGGAGGATCTAGGATCCTGAATGAGATTGTGCATCATCAGTAGGTATGATTGCAGAATCCTCCCCTATCTCCATAGCTACATGATCCTCAATTGCAGGAGCCAGGATATGGATAATGGGAATTTTAATATCCTATGGAATCTTCAAGGATGATCCAAGGTTGGCCAATGCGTCAGCTTCTGCATTTTCTTCTCTGGGTACCTGTGTCAAACTAAAAGAAGCAAAAGAGTGTGCCAATTCCTTGACTATCTGTAGATATTTGATCATTCGTTCACCTTTAACAGCATAAGATCCATTAAAGTGATTAGTAATTAACAACAAATCTACATGTACCTCAAGATACCTAATCCTCATATGCTTGGCAATTTGCAAACCAGCTATTAAGGCCTCATATTCAGCCTAATTATTAGTAATTTGAAACTCACAAGCTATTAAGTGGGGTATTATGTCCCCCTGTGGCGATTTTAGTAGTATACCAAGTCCAGTTCCCTTGATATTAGAGGCTCTATCTGTGAAGAGTATCCAAGGATCCTTGGTTTCTTCAAGGTGTTGGACTTCTAACTCAGCTTCCCTTTGTAAGTCACTACTGAAATCTGCCATAAAGTTAGCTAAGGCTTGGGATTTAATGGCAGTTCTTGGCTCATATCTTATATCATAAGCACTAAGCTTCACTGCCCATTTGGCCATCCTTCCTGACATCTCAGGTTTCCTGAGAACATTCTTAATTGGGAAGTTAGTTCTAACAATGATAGCATGGGTTTCAAAATAATGACGTAATTTAGTAGATGCCATAATTAAAGCAAGGATAAGTTTTTCTAAATGTGAATACCTGGATTCAGCATCAAGCAAACTTTTACTTACATAATATACAGGATGTTGTGTACCTTCGTGATCCTTAACAAGGACTGCACTTACTGCTTTAGAAGAGACCGCCAAATATAAGGATAATATATCCCCTTTTTCTGGTTTCATTAAGGCAGGAGCTGAGGATAGGTAATCCTTAAGGGATTTGAGAGCATCCTCATGCTTTTCAGTCCACTCAAATTTCTTGTTCTTTCACAGAATGTCATAGAATTTCTTACATTTTTCTGATGACTTTGATATGAACCTGTTCAAGGCTGCGATCCTCTCGGTCAACCTTTGCACAACCTTGGCATTGGCAGGAGATTTTATATTCACAATTGCCTTGATTTGCTCTGGACTTGCCTCAATGCCTCTTTTTGTCACCGTGTAGCCTAGGAACTTGCCTGCTTTAACACCAAGGTGACACTTTGAAGGATTCAATTTCATATTGAATTTGTCAAGGATATCGAATGCTTCCTCCAAGTCTCTAAGGTGATCATCAGCTCTCTTGGACTTAACCACCATGCCATCTATATAGACTTCCATAGTGTGTCCAATTTATTCCTTCAACATCATATTGACTAGCCTTTGATAAGTAGCACCTGCATTTCTTAGTCCAAATGGCATAGCAATATAACAATAGATACCAGCTGGGGTCATAAAGGCTATATCCTCTTGATCAGATGGTTCCATCTGAATTTTCTGAAATCCAGATGAAGCATCCATAGAAGTCAACAACTCGTGACCCACGGTAGCATCCACCATGGAGTCAATGTGGGGCAATGGGAAAGGATCCTTGGGACATGCCTTGTTTAAATCAGTAAAATCGACACATACCCTCCACTTTTCGTTTTTCTTTTGAACAACAACCACATTGGCTAACCATCTTGGATACTTAACCTCTCTTATCATACCTGCTTTGAGCAGCTTGTCTACCTCCTCCTGGATAATGGCATTCCTTTCAGGTGCAAACTTTCTCCTCTTTTGATGTATGGGTTTAAATGACCTGTCAATGCCAAGCGCCAAGCTTATGAGTAATAATATCTTTAGAGATACCTGTCATGTCTTCATGCTTCCAGGCAAAGGTAGTTTTTCTCTTCTTGAGGAAGGATACTGAATCCTATTCGATGTTGCTGAGGATCCCGTGTTGGGATTGAACCCTACCAGAGGAACAGATGATGTAAAGCCAAAACCAGGTCACAACACTGGATTCATAATAAACAGTAGTTTGCACTAGACTTTCCCCTTGAAAGTGATTTGAAACATCTGATGACCTACAATCCACTGATTTGTACAACTGCTGACTTACAACTGCTGATCACACTAAAGTCTGATGAAGTACAAAGCCCTGCTGTTCAATCTACTGCTATGGGTCAAGCACTGCTGGGTTACAACAAGTACTGCTGGGTTCACATCAGTGGAAGGTTTCAGCAGCTGTTTAACTTCTTTTATGTTATATATTGTAGTCAGTGGTTAGCATAAGCAGTGTCTGTATTAGATCAGTTGTTAGAGTTTGTTAGTTTGTTAAACGTCACTTTCATGGTGACGTCAGCAAGATGCTTCAGTGGTTTGATTGTGCCTATAAATGGAACAGTACCCTGTACTATTTCATTTGATTGTCCGGGAGATTCCTTCTCCTCCAATCCTTTCATCCTGTGCAATCAACCTTGGGGCATCTTGCTGAGGGGGAGTTTTAGTATGTAAGCAGTGCTGTAATTATTCTTGTACTTTAATCATTCAGCTCAATGAAAAGCATGTGTTTACTAAAACTATTTTCCTTTTGATTGTGTTTACAAAGTTTGTTTATTAATTCCGCTGCACCTTACATTGATCAATATCCATTCATTTGTTCAAATTATAACAAACAAACACTATCATGAGACCCTTCGATCCTAACAATTGGTATCAGAGCCTGGACAGTCAAATTCGATCTAACAATCAATTTGACATAACAGTTCAGCTCAAGATTCATTGATGCTAAGGTTGATCGTATTTAGTTGAAAAACAGAGTAACGAGTGATCACGTTCAAAGTGGCTATTAAAAAACTCTGTAAAACAACCAGGATGTCATATGACACACAAAATTCACGTAATGGCAAAATCATGCATAAATCACCAATAGTTCCAGATCTGAAAAATTCATCTGGTAACTTTGGTTGGATTATTCATATTACAAAATTGATTTCAAAAGTTATTATGAAGTTTGTGATGTTGTCATCATAACTGTTGCTAAGGTGTTCACCTCATGATTAACAAAGGGCTATGATCAGATAAAACATTGGTGTCTTTGTTAATACTAAAAGAGGGAAATCAAAACTTTAGCTATCAGATCTTATGTATTGAAAAACAGGTTGAGAATCCCCAAAAAGGACCAAATCAATTGTGTTAAAAATACATTAAGAAAAATCAACAGTCAAAATTATTCAGATCATATGTAATGTGAAATTTGGCATAAGCATTTGCAAAAATGACCAAATTTCTTAAAACGTTACTGTAAAATGATTTTGGAATCAAAAGTATTCTTTCCTTAGAACCTTCCAGTAAGTATTTAAAACTTATTAATGGAAAGGACAAAAAAAAGGGAAGAAGATAAAATCACAAAATCTCTTAAGTGTGTTTATCTCAGAAACTTTTGAAGTTAAAAGAAGTGAGTATAAATACAAAACACTTAAGAGTTCAAAATTTTGGTTAAAAATGGTCATCAAGCAACTGTGTGCACTCATTAATTCAGGGAAATTCAGGTAACATAAGTATCACTGGTGATTAACTTTACAAGAGGACTTGACAAAATCTCTCAAAATTATCACATGGTAATAAGGTCTATAAAAGGGCATTTCAAAACTTATGCGAACATGTCTCCTCATAGTTGCAATCAACTAATAAGGAAATGGTCTCAAAGCAGAGGTGATTAAAATGTATTTCAAACCACTGACCATACTCCTAAACTTGAGAATGATGTGATAATCATATATCAAGTTTCATTTCACCAAATCTTGTTGTTGCTGTTTTCAGAAAATCGTTATTGTTTTTGCAAAGGTTTCTCTTCAATAAAACAGGATATATTGTAGGTCCCGGTTTTGACTCCGTTTCGATTGCGAACCGATTCGTGTAACGTGCGGAATCCGTACACGATCATGACCGAACACACGAACGTAATAATAACAGTGATTCTATTGAAAGATCTGATAACGTACAGCACCTGAATCACGTACAAGGAACTTTCTCTCTCTAAGCTTTCTCTCTCTAGATCTTAGCTCTCCAAAGCTCCAAGTCTCAAATGTGTCAAAAGTTCTAAATCCTAACCCTAACACATCTATTTATAGGCCAAGGCTTATAAGAGCTTTCCTCTTATTTACAATTTTGCCACCTTGCCTTTTACTCTAGATATTACAATATAAGGCTAGATTTAAACTATTTCAGCTACGGTCTTGAGATGACGGAGGCGATAGATATACTGTACTAACAGACTCCCCCTTGGATATTGCCGCAGTCAATCTCAAACATTTAATCCGACTCGTAGCTTCTGGTCTTTTTCTCTCTCTGAGTCTTTCTGTTTGAACAGAATCCCCATGGATCTGTTTTTCAGCTTCAACTCCTTCCTTTCGGTAGACTCTTCAGGCTCCCCCTTTCGTCAAGCTTCCGTGCTTTGGGATCGACACCTGGCTTTCTGGTTACAAGCTCTTCTGGGAAAGATACCTGACTCCTTGCACGCTTCCCCTTGCGTTGAGCTCGTCTTCAGACTCCCCCTTAGACTCGGCTATTGGGATCGTAGTCTGGAATCTGCAATCCTCGAACATTTATAAGTAACAATGTTTTGATTGACCAATTGTCCAGGAATCGTATCCTGCCTCTATTAAACTTTCTAAATCAAGATCCTGGCACTAAGATATAATAATATGAATATATCCAGGATTACTTGAATCTCTCCCCCTATCAACAATCTTTAAGATTTGGCAGTTTCAACGAACCGGATTGGAAACTGGCTCTTTTACAGATTTTAACAATATAAGCATCCAAATCCCTCACAGTTAATCATCCAAGTCCAACTTAATGACCTTGGAGATATCACAAACTGTTTTTGATTTTTGATAAAAACTTCAAGTTTCAAATTAATGAACTTGTTTATTTTCAGAAACACGATCAACATACTTAGATTTTGAAACTTAGCATCCAGACATCGGTTGTCGAAAATAAAGCAGAATCAAAAATCTTTTTGTATTTTTCTGAAAATATAAAGCAGTAAAGAAATATTTACAAACAAATTTACAGACAATATTTTTGTTTGAGTTTGCGTCAGAGGATCATATCAGTTTTTGACAAGTCACAAGTACCGTTGATCTTAGTTACACATTAAGAATTAAACAATTCACTTAGATTGTCGATATACTGATCCACTTAAATTTTCACACAAATTTCAACTGATTCAGGATACGAATTAGATGTTTTAGGAACTTAAACTCATTCATGTGTCCCACCTCTTGAATATACTCCCGTATCCAGATCCCAATATTCAGTCTTACAGGTGAGTATACCTAGATGATATCTGTAAGGGGAATAAATTATAGTACGAAACCGTGAGAGCTCAGGTCAGAACTTCCGTTCAGCAGAGAGATGACGACTCGACTTTTGGTGTGTCACCTTTAGAGGATCTTTTGTATTACAACAGCAATGACTATCAATTTTATTGTTTCATCCATTTGCTGAGGGCGGCGCTATATTTCAAGCATGCGGAAAGTATTCTCAGGGGACTACGCCATTGCTTCCGCAAAAGCAGAAGTCCCGGGATAATACCCCAGATATCACTAAGCATAAAGACCTAGTATCTCAGAAAGAGGGGTCCTTCAAACGAGATTTCAGGGGTTACCTATATATCCAAGTAGTGTTCCCCATGAAATAAGCAAGTTTGAATTTAGGTTTATATCCCGAAAAAGTTTACTAAATGTATAAAAACCTATCGACATATCATTAGTGAGACTGTTTAATGCTTTATAAACATTACATTTCTTTAGCATACAGTAACTGTCTACTGATGTACTATCATTTCCTCTTTTTACGCAAAAACTCAATTTTTGAATTTTATCATGTTTTTGGCTTTTTCAAATTTTCAAATGTTTTTGTATTTTCTGAAAATTTCTTACTCCCCCTAAAATGCAAAACCATTTAAAGAAAATTTGACAACCCGACACTGATAGCTTTGTCTCGCCATCCATTTTCTGCTTCTCATGCACTGATTTGCAGAAAATATAACGTACCCCCATGATTTACAACACATTGATATTTTACATTTTGAAAACCGTTTTTCAATCTTGTGAAATTAATCATGTTTGTTCAGCCGTGAGGGTTTCGGCGTATTCACTCAACATATTTTTTTGTATTTTTGAATATTTTTGACAAAAACAAAACATATTTTTGGTTTTTCAAAATTTTCAATTTTTAGGGTTTTTGAAATATTGTTTATTTATTTACAGAAATACAAACAAACTCCCTGTTCAACAGTTGCAGGGACCAGCAGCCTTCTCATCTCGTGCTAGGCTGCTTCGACACTCCTCTTGTTGACATTCAGAATTCTTCAGAAGCACCTGCACATTCAAATTACTCAATTACTTGAACAATTTAGCCTAGGTCTGTTAGACCTTAGGCATTTCAACACAATATGCTTCATTCAATTTCGGAAAATCTTTGTCATTTTGTACAAAGACTTTTTCATCTTTTACTTCAACTTTTTCAACATTTACCGAAATCACTTGTTTCTTAGCACTCCATGTTTGCCCTTTCGGAGTACCTCTTTTGTAAAAATGTGACTTTTTTTTGATCATTTTGATTTTGAACAACAACTTTTGGTTTCCAAAACTGGTTTGGTTTTGTTGCATCAACAGTGTTTTTCAAACTTTGTGTTGTTCTTAATTTTGGTGTCACTGGTTTCCATGTTTGTTGTGAGTCAACCTTTGACATTTTCGGCTTCCAAGTTTGCTTTGAATCAAACTTGGTTGACTTCTGATTCACAACATCAGACTTCTGTTTCTGAACATAAACAGACTTCTTTATGTCAACATCCACAGGTTTTAGGTTTGGACAATTTCGTGCAAGATGTCCAGTTTGATCACATTTGAAACATGTTCTCTTGGACACATCCTTGACCTGTGGTTGTTTTTTCTGAGTATGGAACTTTTCATTAGACTGTTGTCTAAATATGAATTTCTCCCCTTCTTGTAAACTCGTTCCTTGAACAAAATCCATCTTTTGTTGAAAATTTGGACTTTCATTTCTTTTCCAATTTTGTTTCTTCTTATAACCCAACCCAGCCTTCATGTTTTTCTTTTTGTAACCAGGTTTGTTATAAAAAGTTTTGTGACCTTTACCAACAAACTTTGAAATCTCAGATTTTTCAATTTCAACCATTTTGAAAACTTTATCCACCTTTTCTGAAATCACATTCTGAATTGGGAATACAACATCTAAGAATAATTTGTCCGATCCAATCATGGTATAAACCAATCCTTTTGAATCATCATTCAAATTTTTCTCGGATTTTGTGTTTTTCAGATATCCATCATGAAAATTACCTTCATTTTCATCTTGTGATTCAGATTTACCTGTATCAACTGACTCTTCTTTCAACACACTTTCAACGACCTTACCTACCACCTCTGAATCACTAGAATCATCAGATTTGGAATATGTTACGTCAATGTTATCTGGCAATTGATCTACCATGTTGAAAGCTTTTTCGACCTTTTCATCATCATAAAATGCAAATTTTCCCGGTGGTGGAACTTGATGAAACTCTGAGCCAATGCCTTTCTTGTTTTGCTCAGAATCACCGTCTCCCGGTTTTATATTGAAAATACGTTCAAGCACATATGACGACACGTGATAACTCTTTAACTTGTTGTTATCTTGTTCTAATTCAGCAATCTGACGCTTTAGCTTACCAACATCCTCAATATAAGAATTAACAACACCTTGTTTTATTTCATACATTCGTTTAAGCTCTTTAGTTGTTTCAGATAAGTAATTCATTCTTGATTGAGCAAATTTCATTTTGTCTTTCACTTTTTCATATGATTCTTTTGTAATGTGATATGCCAATTTTATTGAATCATATTCTTTCTTCATCTCTTGACAAACAATTTCTTTTTGGTCACATTCTTCTGTCTTTTTCAAAACATTTTCTTTCAAAACTTCATTTTCTTTTTCCAACTTTTTACATTTTTCTAAAAGTTTTTCTTCAATATCTTTCAAAATCTTTTCGTTTTCCAACATTTCTTTGCATTTATTTTTGAAAACTTCTTCAATTTTAATAAATTGTTTGTCTTTTTCAGTACAAGCACTGCACGTTTCCATGCATTTCTTGCACTGTTCAACGATTTTGATTTTAGTTTCAGAATCAGAATTTACCTCAGTGATTGGCACCTCGGTGTCTGCTGCATCTGTCTGATCAACATCATTTTTCTTTCCTTCAACATCAACCTCATTAGCAACATTCAAACTCTCATTCTTCTCTTCTATCAACCTTTCATCTTTCTTCTCATCTTCTACAACCTGCTGTTTTTCAGTAACAACTTCTTTCACAACTTCTGTATTTACCACAACTTCTTTTTTCACTTCCACAGATACCTTCACATCTTCTTCAGCAACTTTCTTCAATTCTTCAACCATACTCTCAACATTCTTCTTCATTCTCTCTTCATCCCTTTTTCTTAGACACGATGTCATGGCATATCTGATCTCCTTTTCATGCCTTTTAGCATATGTGTCATCTTTCATTACATTTCTATAGTATTCGGCTCTCAAAGGAATTATGAGAAGAACATCATCAAAGATTATGTCTTTCTTTGGAACAACTGGTTCTCCTTCTCTGTTGAAGTAGCACTCTCTCTTTTTATCCCATCTTCTGTTGCTCACTGCACTCTCATACTCTTCTTGCATTTCATCCATTCTATTCAACACAATGTTTCTTTCTCTGTAAGTCTTTTCTTCCAGAATCTCTTCTCTGGTCTTCTCTTTGACCTCAGCAACAACATTTTGTTCTTTGTTTTTATTTTCATCTTGAATCTCAGCAACAAAAACAAACTTTCTTTCCTCTGTTATAGCTTTCCCATGAGCTGTTTTTCGAACATTCTCCAAACCATCTTCTTCTGGACATATCTCGGACCAATCAAAACCTTCATCATCTTGAATTACAAAACAAGCTCTCGATTTAGTTTAATCTTCAATCATCTTAGGCTCTTCTCTGCTTCGATGGTAGATTGCCTTTCGGTAATAATCATCATTGAATGGATGTTCATTTCCACTAACTGCAGAATTAGTGCATTCTCTTTTGAAATGACCTTTCTGCTTACATTTGAAGCAAGTCACTTTGGATTTGTCGAATCCAAGCTTTGTTGATGCACCTCCAAGAGATTGTTTCCCAGTAATCTCCACATACCTCTGCGCTCTTCGGATGCAACTTGCTAAACACCAACGAATGTCAATGAGCTCCATTTCTTCCGGATCAATCTGGTCGTAGTCTTCTTTAGTCAACTCTGAGTTTCCAATTTTTCCAGCTACAAGACCTTCAAATGACTCCAGAACAGATGCAAGGAAACTCATTTGCTGCTTAGCTGCATTGATGCTCATCGACGGAGAATTCTTCAGTTTGAGAGCGATGTTGCATAGAATCTCCTCAGCTTCATCAGTACTTGCTTTTGAAGATGAATGATATCCAGAATGGTAACTTGATGAGGTTGTTTGAGGTTCTTTCATCTTCTCTCCACTGAATGTTGTCTTTGGTGAACCAACACCTTTCTCTGAAGGTACACTGCCTTTGTAGTATAGACCAACATTCTGTTGATGTGAAGAACCAGTCATCTTGCTTTGCTTATGTAGCTCCAGATCATGACTCTCTATCTTTTCAAACAATGCGTCAAGAGAAATCGTATCATATAAATCATCATTTTTCAAAATAAAAACAAACGTTTGCCACTGATCAGCTCGTGGTAACGCTTCAATCACTTTGTCAATAATTTCCTCTCTTGTTTTCACAATCTCAAATCTCTCAAGTTCAGTTTTTAAACGGCAAAACCTCTCAATCATTTGCCTCACTGTCTCTCCTTTTAAGCTATCAAATAGATCAAATTCTTTTTTAAGCAACGCAATTTTGTTCTTTTTAATCTGTTTACCCCCCTCAGCTTTAACACGTAAAGCTTCCCAAACAGATTTTGACGACCCATCATGATTTAGCAGTGCAAAAATATCGTTTCTAATTGTTGTCTGAATCAAAGCAATCATTCTCTGTTCGGCGGAAAATTCAGATTTATCTTCTTTGGATAATTTCTTAAATGGAAGTTCTTCGCCTTTATCATCTTTTGGTCTCTCATATCCAAATTCTAAACAGAACCAGCTTTCATGCGCATACGCTTTCGCCCAGTTAAGAAACCGTTCTTTCCACCATGTATAATCCTTAATGCTTTCCAGAGTTGGTGGCTTTGAATGTGTTCCGTAGAAATTATCATGCTTGATGTTCTCATTGATCGTTTTTGTTATTGACTTTGGTGTGACAGTTGATGTTCCAGACGAGTCAGTTGTAAACGCGTTGTAGAACGTGTTGTAAAACTCTTCAGCCATGATGCTTTTTCTTCGAATCACCTGAATCACGAACAAACAAATATCAGTTCTAAAAATTTTCAAACAACTTGAATCAAACGGGTAACTAATCGAGTTGGTCAACAAAAGTCAACAGTGAAAATAATCAGTGCTGTCCGATTGAGCGGGAAAGCTGTTCGATCGGACGGGGTTGCTGTCCGATCAGCTGACACTACACGACAAATATGTTGTTCGATTGACCCTCTGTTCGATCGGTTGACACAAAACGGCAAATATGCTGTTCGATCGACCCTCTGTTCGATCGGTTGACACAAAACGACAAATATGATGTTCGATCGAGTGGGAAAGCTAGCCGAACGGTTGGTGATGCTAGCCGATCGGTTGGGAAATGTTGTCCGATCGGTTGGCGTATTGCTAGCCGAACGGTTGGTGATGCTAGCCGATCGGTTGGGAAATGCTGTCCAATCGATTGGCGTATTGCTAGCCGAACGGTTGGCGATGCTAGCCGATCGGTTGGCTCAAGTAACGGCACAAGACGACAAAAACACTTGATCGATCGGCTGACACTTTGACTTCTTTTGACCTGAAACACGTGCTAACTAACAATCATCACATGTAATCTGAATCATATCACATGCACAAATCAATAATGGCAAACAAATCCTTTAATATTTTCGCACAATTGATTTAAAGCTATTAATGAACTGGCTAAACCGACAACTTTAAGTGCTAAAAGATTATGATTGGACCACACCAAGATGTGT